>WURT03171446.1:10960-21656 GCA_009936505.3 Holothuria glaberrima | reverse complement strand
AAAAGTAGAATGTTTATCTCTTAATCTGACATTTTCATAGCTCTCGTAACTTCACTTGTGAAGCATTTGTAAATTTGGTGCACACCAGAAGGCATGTGAAATTATGATGCATTCCTTTAATAGTGCACTAGCTCAATATTTGTACCTACTTATATGACAGTGTAGTTGGTCAAAACTACTCTCCCACAATTTTACCACTGGAACTTGCAAATCCACTCCATCTGTCACTTAATATTACTGATGGAGAACTAGGTAAGACACTTTGAAAAAGATCAGTTGATCTAAACTGCACCAAAGATTTTTAATAGAAATGCACAGATTAAGATAAGAAAGCAAATGTCGAAAATGAATCTTTTGCACTTCTTCAAGTGATGGTGCCTTTCTTAACCATTTTCAGCTTTGAAAGATGCTGTCTTTAAAAACTGCTTAATCTCTCTCAAAATGCTTCAACACACAATATTGACAACTTTTCATGTTTAATCAGGAAGAATTTAAAGTCTAACAACCCATGCAGGCATGAAACCACAAATCTGATTGAGAAATAATACCTACTCCTGAATATGACGTGAAGGATCAAGCAAGTCGTTCATTCGAACAATTTCATGCACAGCAGGTTTTCTTCCAAACTTTTAAACTGTTAAAATGAAAGTCCTTCAAGTTGATTTTCCATCACAACTCACTTAAACTGCAGATGTATGGTATGATGAAATGAGTCTCTCTGGCTTTCAAGTTTTCTTTTTTCTTTCACCTTCTCATTATATCAAGGCCATCAAATCAGAGAAACAATTATTGTAAAAAGAAAAGCCATTTAAAAAGTAACCTAAAAAATACAAACCCACAAAATTAAGCTGGAAAACTGCCAGATTCTAATTTTTGCTTTGGTAGACTTTGGTGTTTCCGTGACAACGACTATTTAAAAAACAAGCATGCAATAAGCAAAGCCAAGGGATGATAATCAAATTTACTACAAGCCAGGTTGGATATAACAACGTAAATTATCAATTTGTGGCCAAGAAAATGAGAACTTAACCCCAGGAAATATTAGCTACCCACAGCTAAGGAGACTAAATGGAGGAGAAAGCGATTAAGTGAATGAAGGCACAACCTACAAATCTTTCAGAACTGTTTCAGCAGGGTTGGTTTCTATTTTTTTATTTTTTTGAGGGAATAGCAAGTCAATTTTTCTTTTTCAGGAAGTAGCAAGTCCATTACCAGCAAAGGTACGAGATTCTAACGTTTTGCAAGTCCCTTTCTTTAAAAAAGTGTAGGTTTAAATCCACAGTAAATATGACTAGTATCAATTTGATAATAAACTTAAAATCTGATATTTGCCTCAGGATATTCACTCACAACACATTTAAGTGCAATTCATAATTAAATGTATTACGACATTTATTATAGGATTGTCTTTGTTATGATTGACAGAATTGGGTCAAACTTAAGACCTGCTGCTCTGTAAGGGAGCAATTCCATCCTTTTTGGTTACATGAACAGCACACAGTATGATTCTGAAAGAAGATAAATATTATCAAGCAGTTGAAAACTAAAATTTCCTCAAAATTCCCTCTTTTGAGATCTATGAGCCCAGCTCTACCTCTTTTCTAAATGTAGATGGAAACCTTGGTATGAAAGAGATCTTCAAATTTTGCACAAGTTTGCCTAAAAATAGTAAATACTTTGCATGAAAATAGCATATATTGTGCATAAATGACGGTTGCAGACCTCCACTTCTCAGCCCCTACCATGCGCTCATGAAAAGGTGTTACCTAACTACCCTCTGCTCTCAATGTAAGGTTTCAACATTCTTATTTCTGTGCTTGTTTTGTAATAAATCTGCACATGCCAAAAGATCAAGTAAGATCTATACCCATCCTTCCTCTAATTAAACAATCGATGACCTGATTAGAGCAGGCAAAATAAGCCCTAAATATATTGCTACAAAGAAACCGTGTGGTATGAAAATCAGATTTTAGCATTTTTAGGCTGTGTCAGCTTTTCATAACAATGTTTGTGGCATGAAGAATTGAGATCACATTGTCTAAAACTTGCCTAAAGAGCACCAAATCTTGCCAAATACAAAAAATTCTCCTATTCTAGCCTGTCAAATTAAAAAGAATGCAGAATGTAGAACTGCATTGAATTTTTCATCAATTCACTTACTAGGCTTGAGCTTTCATAAAAACTACAGCTCTACAACCTAAAGAGTGTATTGGAGCAATGTTATGAATCCACACCATGCATTAGAAAAGTTTATGATTCCTTCTTTGAGATATGATGCTAAAAAGGTTTTCAGAGTTTGACCTTGGGTGACCTGAAATGACCTATTATGCATATCAAAAACAACATGTCAAGATCAACCACAGGATTAAGTATATACCTTATGTTTTGAAAGCTTTCAAGAATGAAATATCTTATTGGATGTTTTTCAAATTTTGACATTCAGTGACCTCAAATAACCTTTGACCTCTACCACACACATACCCATGGTACTTCTTAACCAATGTAATGCATCTGCATGCAGAGTATTGAGAGGATACATCATGGCTGAAAGCTCCTTGAAGCATAATTGTGGTATGTGGAGCGAATATGTATAGTTAGAGGAAAATTCAGCTAGTTTTTATATACAAGAAAACATGTGAAATTTGACTTGCCAGGAAATGAAAATCTTTTCCAACCCTGGTATACTTTTTATGTTGTTATATTGTGTTTACAAGCTTTTCAGTATGAGACCTTTGATGATCTCAGCTGACCTTCAACTCCACCAAAACATGACAGTCCCTCCCCCCCTTTATACAATGCATCTACATGTTAAGAATGGAAATTGTGCATACTTCCTATGTCAACATATAATGTAAATGATGCTTTCTGATTTTGACTTTCAGTGACCTCAGATGACCTTTGACCTCTACCAAAACCAAGGATTACCTTCCTCTTGATATAATGCATCTAAATTTCAAGTGTACAGAGTAAATGCTTCCTTCCTTGAGAAATAGAGTAGACTTTCCATGTTTCTTCATCTTCACAGAAATGCATCTACATGCTAAGTATGAAGACAACCCATACTTCCTACTTGGAGATGTCACATGACCAAGGTTTTCAGAGTTTAACCTTCTGTGACCTCAAATGACTCTTGACCTCCACCAAAAGTGATAGGGTTATTCCTCCCCATATGGGGCATCAACATACCAAGTATGACAACTATAGGAGTTTCCCTACTTGACATATTTTGGTAATGGGCCAAGCATCACAAATACAAAACCACGTACATATGACCATACACACACCATCATAAACACATGACTTTTTCGTGGAAACCAAAAACATGTCTAGTGTAATCCCTGTACAAAGCTGCAATGGTCTGTGCTGACTTCGAATTACCAAAGGCCATACCATGCTTTGTATGCACTGAGTTATCTGCACAAGTTATTCTGGAGCAATCAGAGCAATGCTACTGTTTAAATTCATGTAAGTGAGGCCACCAATTACTAACAGAGATATGGGAATATTCTCAACATGTATGGGGTGATGAAACAGCCACTTAAAAGGTATCAACTACACTGATGCCAGTCTAAAAATCATGCTGATATTCTGTGTCATTTGCTGTTCAACAGAAGTGCATTGACTTACCTGCTGCTAAAATGTGTTTCTATGGATACATACATAAAAAAAAAAATGGATACTCTTAAAGTGATACTACCTGATCAAGAATGAGGAAATACTTAAGATCTAATGTATTTCTTTATTTGTCGATACACTGACTATGCTAATAATGGATGAAGCTGTTCATGTAGTAACTGAAAATGGTAGTGGGAATGGCAAAATTTGGAGAAACAGAGCAAAAACAGTCAAAATCTGTAGGCTTTTTTGAAACAAACCGTCTCATTACAACTAGCTTAAACCACGCCTATCAGAACACTATATGAATATTCAAGACGTTGTGCAGATGTATGTACCGAAGAACTGTACATTTAGTGGGCCTGTATTGCCACAGTTATTCACGATTTGCTGGGAAAAGTGTGATTTTGAAGGTTGTATTACTGCACAATACAACTGCTTTTTTGAAGCAAAAGTATGTAGATTTTACCCCCTAAATAACACTATTCAAGAAGACAGTTGCATACTGACGCTGGTAACGATAACCAGTTACACCCGTACACCTGTGTTCTTCCCCGCACCCCAAGTTTTTGTCCTAGAGTGGTACGTGCAGGTACATAATCAAATATTCTACGTAAAATGTTCAACAATACACTAACTGATGAAAAATGTGTCCCGAGTGTACATGCCCATTACAAGCAAGGGGAACTAATCTAACAGTGTAAAAATCCAAAATGCTACCAGTGCCTCTGTAAGTCGTGGTAGCTTTTTTGATGTACACAGCAGTTATAGAGATTTAAGGCGAATCCGAGGGCTAACTGGCAATTCCATTTTCTCTGTGAGCAATATTTTTCCCTTGGTCAATTTCGAATGATGTGTGGATGGTTTCTCCAAGAGATCCCAACATCATTTGTGTTGGTTCAATCACAAATCCCTGGTTTAACCAAGGCAACTGCCAGTGTGTACATTTCACATGGAAAAGAATACAGGGAAAGTTTGACCTTGGAACGGAGGGAAAACATCTCAGATGGTACAATGTTACTCAAAGCTGGTACCCTTGACCATCGAAGATTTGAACGATTCAAGAATTGTTCAGTGTTATTCCTCGGAGATAGTACTCACATATTATATCGATGGCCAGTCTGGTGGGTTAATAAGACTTAAAAATGCTAGTATCATCATGTTTTCTTTAAGCCTGTCTTTCGAATCATATGAAAAACACGTAAAAAGGTACATAGTAAGGCTAGCTATAGCTTGGATATCATGTGTTCAGTGATCGTTCGTTGGCATATACGTCGACACCTTTCATTGTGAAGCCTTTTGCATATTCATATATCAGAACACTCTGATTGGTTTGTTCAACCAGGAGTGGAATTGAATAGAATAAAGATTGCAGTGCAAGCATTATCGATTTTCATAGTTTTTGCGGTTATTTTTTAACAGTTCAAACAATATTTGGAAGAAATACTTATATGAGGGATCTTTACTTATCTTTATTATTCAGATGGACTGCTTAAACGTTATTCCAACACTTCGGACAAGGTTTTGTTATGTAATTCTCTTTTCTTGAACAGGTAATGCCCCTTTAAAAGTAAATCTTACATTTAACCTTTGCAAAGAGCCACAATGATGTCATATCTACAAATAACAAATAAAACACAACAACATGACTCAGTCTTTGTCTTTTTTTAACATATTTTGTTCCAGGAAACAAGCAGAAATGTCAGACAAAAGCTTGGGTCTACTCAGATATCATCTTTGGTTGTTGGAGTATGGGCACTTTGAAAAAACCAATATTTGCAGTCTTTTAAGTTCTCCCAAGCATTCTAAATGGCTGGTATCGCATTACAACACACTTTCTTGTGAATGTTATGCAATTCTCAGAATGTTTTAATGTGCAAAAATGTGACGTACTGTCACTGCAAGTGTACACAGATTTGCAACAAAATTAAACAAACCATACATAACCATGCAAAAATTGCTATACATAAAGACAGATTGCTAAACAGAATCATTTTTTGTATAGAATAGTATGAGTGCTTCTTCTCCCATACCTCTACCTCATATACACACGATACATTTGTAAACTTTCAACTTCGTAATATTGGTCATATATGGACATATACATCATTACCTTATTAAACATGAGTGCAACTAAATCTCTTATTAATGGTCTTATTACTTCAAAATTAGACTACTGTAATTCCTTAATGCATGGTTTGTCAGAAGCCCATATCATGGAAACTTCAGCGGGTGCAGAATACAGCGGCACGCATATTTACCAGGAGTTCGAAATTTGACAATATCACTCCTCTCCTTCGATAACTACAAGATCCTGCTCCTTTAAGACCCTTCATGGTTTGTCCCCTCCCTAATTGAGGAAACTCCTTAAAGACCGTCATTCTGAAAGAGCCGTACAGTCTCAGTATACTACAATGCTAACTGTTCCACACATTAGAACAAAACTTGACAGTTTTTCTTGGGCTGCCCAATACCTGTGGAACAATCTTCCCACATCAGTACACAATATCAAGTCCCTAGAAGTTTTTAAACGCACTATTAAGACACACTTTTTTCTGCATTGTATGACTAATTTCCACTTTCTCTTGACTCTTTCAATTTTATCTTGCATTTTAACTTTTTCAAGTTTTTGATTGTGTTATTTTCTCCTCATTTCTCTCTTTTGATGCCCTTTCTAGCCATTGCTTTGTTCGTTATTGTTTGATTAGTGTTCATATTTGTGTTTCTTTACTTGATTTTTTTACCTATTTTACTTATATTTACATGTTTCATCATTTGTGCTTGGCTTGTTTGTTTTGTTCTGTTTACTGTAATTTTTAGGGTTTTTTTCTTTTTATGCTCTTTTATTGTTTAATTTTGTATTCTTTTTAGTTTCTTGCTTTCTTGTTGTCTGTAAAGTGCTTGTGAGCCGACTTTTTGTTTTGTACTGAGCACTTAAAATATATGGTATAATAATAATAATAATAATAATAATATACTAACCAAATGCAACAGTGCACACTTAGCCTACAGTAGACAATCCTCCACACACCGTATAGAAGGGGCCCTTTCCATACATAATTCCACTGACTGGCAACTCACTAACCATAGTAAGATCCTGGTTTAACTTGATACAACATTGAAAGAGAGCCCCCAATCCCAGGCTCCTATTCGATTTCTTCTTTGGCCATCTTAGCAGTTTTACGTAGTTAGGTCACAGGAACTCCATCAGAACACTTACAGTCACACCTCTATGAAGTTTTCAGAACAAAATGTGGGCTTGAGTAGGTTACCAGACTCTACTTTATAGTCATGACTCCTGGCCTGGAGTCAAGTGACTACACTTTTCATGGAGTCGGGACTCCTGGGGAATTTCGAAAACTGTTGGTGAGCATGCACTTTTGTAATTTTATTTTTGCAAGGTTCAAATTTTTGTTCTTCAGTTTTAATACAATATTGTTAAGTATCAAACTGGTTAATCTCTCTTTTTTTTTTAAATAACCGTACTAACTTTCCCTTAAGTTTACAATTCTCCGGAAAGGGAAATTCTGCACCGCAGTTATTATGACACTTTCATTGTAGGCCTACTCATGTATGAACACTCATTGGTAGGCTGCAGACTGCACAATGGAGTCATGACTACATTCAGAGTCATGATAAAGGCCATAGGTACCAGACTCCAAAAACATGTGTCACTTATGAATATGTCAGAAAGCAGCATTGAAAGATAACATTGGTCAAATGACACTGCAACTGTGTCAACAGATAAATCCCATAATAGTAAAAACTTCTAAATAACAATTATCTTGCATATTCTCATCAGCCCAAAATATTCCAGAATTCAATCTTTCTTAAGAGTCTAGCATTGTTTATCACTATTCTTTAAAGTTTGTGTGACATGCCACAAAAAAAAAAAAAAAAAAAAAAAAAAAAAAAATTTTACTTGGCAGTTACAGAATTAAGTCCGCTAATGAAAGATCCTTTAGAATTATTTTGGTATCTTGTATGGTTCTCCTCTTGAAAGTTGGATGGTCTTGAAGTAACTCACTGCCTATGCAAAAATAATGATGTAGAGTGTTGCACAGTGTAAGCATTTCTTTTGTTAACCCTTTATAAACTACATCTTAATTACTGATCAGATAGTTTACAGTTTGGTGAGTGATACTAATGTTTTTCAAGAAAATGAGTTGAACTTTCATAATGAATCCTAAAAACTGCTGCATGTGTCCTTGAAATGAAGGCTAGAAAAACAAAGGCTAACATTAGCCATATTTGGTTAAGACCATCTCTCGATGTCACAGATTTGCACATCATGGGCAGTGATCCTGGGGGTGCATAGGGGATATATCCCCCCTCCCCATGACATTAAATGGGGGATACTGTACACTATATCCCCCCATGAAATCAACAGGGCAGATCTGGAAATCAGAAAACTTTATCTTTTTCTAGACTTTTTACAACAGGCCTATTTAATTTTTT
Source organism: Holothuria glaberrima (assembly GCA_009936505.3). Lineage (NCBI taxonomy): Eukaryota > Metazoa > Echinodermata > Holothuroidea > Aspidochirotida > Holothuriidae > Holothuria > Holothuria glaberrima. The sequence goes on along the minus strand of WURT03171446.1, from coordinate 13,583 downwards.
AGGAAATACTTCTGACAGTTGTCATAGTGTCACACAGCAAAGCCTGGAAATCGACATTTTTAAATTTTCTCTCTAGTATATAGATCTGGAGTCTAGTGAGGACTTGATCCAGTATGGAACCTTCAGTCTCGTGAGATTCGTCCAGAATGGCATGTAAGGATGACACTGAAACGAACAAACAAGTTATTACCTTCAAATTATTATTCAAGGGGGAAATTTCAAACCTCTTGAGCTCACAAATGAATTACTTTACATGAAATATAACCATATTAGTTTGTAATCATCATTGCTTATGGCAAGATAACCTTACGGTTCATTTCCATGGAAACAAATATCTTAACTAACATTAAAAGCTACCCTATTAGCTATTCATTTTGGAGAGTGAACTCTACTCCCCAACCTCTGGGGTTGTGAATTTAAATTGTTCTTGATATCTCCCCAGGTTATTGTCTCCCTGGGTAATTATTGTTTGATATTTTGTGTGCATTGCATTTTTCCAACTGCTTCCACTATCAAGGAGAGGTTCTCAATCTCTCAAAACACCTTGCCAATTTTTTTTATCGAATCAAAAAGTGCAACCATAGCTGCCTTGGAAACATCTCTAAAGTTTACTTTACATACAAGTTTGCAGTGGATTTTGTGAAGCTAATAGTGTGTGGGGATAGTAAAGCTTGATCAACCAAATACTTTTCTCATTTTAAGTAGTGACTCTCTTATACCTGGGAATAACCAGACAGCCAAAAGGCTTAGTGATTCCTTGCCTTTGTAAAATATGTTTTGTAAACCGTGGATTGGAAATTGACAAGAGCCAAACAGACACAATACATTCACTCAACATGTGAACTACTTTTTCTGAGAAATTCTTTTATTCCTTTGTATTGAAAGCTCGGCCCGATGCCAACTCGACCCTTATGCCAACTCGGTCCTTATGCCAACTTACCCCCATGCCAACTTGCCCCATAACAACTCGCCCCCATGACAACTCAACCCCATGACCCCACTCAGCACCATGTCAACTCGCCCCATGCCAACTCCACCAATGCCAACTCGCCCTATGACATGCAGACTGGCCCCCACGATGCAAACTCCCCCACACGATGCCAACTCGTCCCCACAATGCCAACTCGCCCCCACGATGCCAACTCGCCCCCACGATGCCAACTCGCCCCGACGATGCCAACTCGCCCCGACGATGCCAACTCGCCCCACGAACCCAACTCGCCCCATGATGCCAAGTTGCCCTATACCAACTATGCTCCGCATAAGCAATGGAGTAAGGGAAAACAAGCCAGTGAGCCACGACTGGAAAAAAGAACGTGGCCGGCTCGACTTGAACCAATTGGTTGTAAACTGGGCCGTTAAACCTCATCTAACTAACTATACCAACTATGACAACTCGCCACCATGCCAACTCGCCCCAATGCCAACTTGCCCTATACCAACTTGCCCCTATGACAACTCGCCACCATGCCAACTCGCCACCATGCCAACTCGCCACCATGATGCCAACTCGCCCAGATGCCAACTCGCCCCTATGACAACTCAGCACCATGCCAACTCACCCCCATGCCAACCAGCCACCATGCCAACTCGCCCTATACCAACTCAACCCTATGACAAATAAGCACCATGCCAACTCGCCCCATACTAACTCGCCCCCATGCCAACTAGCCCTATACCAGCTCGGCCCTATGACAACTCAGCGCCATGCCAGCTGGGCCCTATGACAACTCAGTACCATGCCAACTCGCCCTTATGACAACTCAGCACCATGCCAACTCGCCCCATGCCAACTCGCCTCCATGCCAACTCGCCCTATACCAACTCGCCCCCATGCCAAGATGCACTGTTTACATTTACAAGGTTTTCGGACTTTGACCTTCAGTGAATCAAATGACCTTTGACCTCGACCAAAATCAATACGGTTCTTTCTCTTAACATGACATATCTTCATACTTAATATAATAAGTGTCAGTCATTGCTATCTCGAGATACCATGTTTAAAATGTTTCCGAATTTTGACCTCTGGTGACCTCAAATGACCTGTTGAACTCTACCAAAAACAATAGAGTTCTGCTCAACATGACAAATCAATCTACCAAATATGAAAAGTGTCAGTCATTCCTATCTGGAGATATCGTGGTTACAAGGTTTTTGGACTTTGACCTCTGTTGACCTCAAATGACCTTTGAACTCTGCCAAAAACAATAGGGTTCTTCCTATCAACATGACAAATCTACATACCACATATGAAAAGTGTCAGTCATTCCTACCTCAAGATATCGTGATTACAAGATTTTTTGACTTTGACCTCTCGTGACCTCGAATGAACTTTGACCTCTGCCAAAAACAATAGGGTTCTTCCTCTCAACATGATAAATCTACATACCACATATGAAAAGTGTCTGTCATTCCTATCTCGAGATATCGGGATAACAATGTTTCTGGACTTTGACCTCTTGTGACCTCAAATGAACTTTGACCTCTGCCAAAAACAATAGGGTTCTTCCTCTCAACATGATAAATCTACATACCAAATATGAAACGTGTCTGTCATTCCTATCTCGAGATATCGGGATAACAATGTTTCTGGACTTTGACCTCTTGTGACCTCAAATGAACT
>WURT03171424.1:0-10470 GCA_009936505.3 Holothuria glaberrima | reverse complement strand
TCAAACTGATGTAAATATTGTATATATGTTTGTATATATGTATGATGTGAAAAACAAATAAATGAAATGAAATGAAACATGACATGTGCCATTGTTACAAAAAGGTTAACAATCTGTATCTTTGTTTCAGTACGCAAAGTCGGGTGGGCAAGGTATATCTCCTGAATACCAGCCTAATATTTCAATGTCGGAACACTCCAAACTGCAAAATTTTCCGCTTTTCGCGGGGCAATGTTGCCATTATGTGTATCTTCAATGTACATGACATTTACTATTTCTACACAACCATGGTCATCCAGGGGCGTATCCAGGACTGTTTTTATGGGGGCCCGGCCTAAATATGCCCCAACACTATCTAAGCGGAGCGCCACCATAAGTTGGCGCGGAGCGTACCGAGAAAATTTTGTTAAAAACGCCTCCCAGATTGCAAGAAATGGTACTTTCCAGGTATTTTAAGTTGCATTTAATTATTCAAAATTTTGATATCTCATGTTTTAGAAATTTACAAGTGAGAAAAATGGTGCCATCTTTGGGATATTTTTGGAACTGACCATATATGGCTGGAAACTGTCCATAATTTAGTGAATTTTAATTTTTGGTTAGGTGAAAGAGGAGATTAGGCTTTGTTGTCTAAGAGAGAGATACGTTGTCAAGAAATCTCCTGGAACTCCCACCCCCACCCCACCCCCAGTGTGGTTACTTTACTGCCCTCTACTGGGGAAGTTTTTACGCAAAACTACATGCATGGTGTCCACAGAAACATTATTGGACTATTACGAAAATTTTCGTTACCTTCATTGTGCATTATTAAAGGGTATATAAGGCTGACAGATACCTGTACATGGCCACCTGAAAGCTCTGGATTAATTACATAAAATGGGGCAATGGCATAATGCTTGTTTCTGACATCCAAATGATAATATAGAGTATAACGCCGAACACTTAACAACTATCGTACTTTTACTAATTTTGAACAAAAATCTAAACTAACAGCTTCCAGCAATGGAAAATGGGAGGGAAAGAGAGAGTAAAGGACTACATGTGCAGGAAGATGGTATTAGACCTCCCTGAAAGGTATGTAACAACCAGAAAGCCAAAAGGCTTAGTGATTCCTTGCCTTTGTAAAATATGTTTTGTAAACTGTGGTTTGGAAATTGACAAGAGCCAAACAGACACAATGCATTCGCTCAACATGTGAACTACTTTTTGTTCAGAAAAATTCTTTTATTCCTTTGTACTGAAATCCTCTTTAGAATTTTTCTTGAAACTGTGAGATCCATGGAACAAGTGGGCCTACATACCAACTCAGCCCGATGCAAACTCGACCCCTCTGCCAACTCAGTCCTATGCCAACTTTTATCCCCATGCCAACTCGCCCTATACCAACTCGCCCCCATGACACTACTCAGCACCATATCAACTCTCCCCATGCCAACTAACTCCATGCCAACTCGCCCCCATGTCAACTCGCCCCTATGACAACTCAGCACCATACCAACTTGCCCCATGGATGCCAACTCGCCCCTATGCCAACCAGCCCTCACACCAACTCCCCTATACCAACTCGTCCCTATGACAACTCAGCAGCATGCCAGCTCGCCTCCATGCCAACTCGCCCCTATGACAAATCTCGCCCCCATGTGCCAACTTGCCCCCATGATGCCAACTCGCCCCATGATGCCAACTCGCCCCCATGATGCCAACTTGCCCCAATGATGCCAACTTGCCTCAATGATGCCAACTCGCCCCATGATGCCAACTCGCCCCCATAATGCCAACTCGCCCCCATGATGCCAAGTCGCCCTATACCAACTCGCCCCAATGCCAACTTGCCCTATACCAACTCGCTCCTATGACAACTCAGCACCATGCCAACTCGCCCCATGCCAACTCTCCCCCATGCCAAGATATACTGTTTACATTTACAAGGTTTTCAGACTTTGACTTCTGGTGACCTCCAATGACCTTTGACCTCCACCAAAATCAATACGGTTCTTTCTCTTAATATGACACATCTACACACTCGAGATATCATGTTTACAATGTTTTCGGCTTTTGACCTCTGGTGACTTCAAATGACCCTTTGACCTCTACTGAAAACAATAGTTCTTCTCAACATGACAAATCAATATACAAAATATGAAAAGTATCGGTCATTCCTATCTTGAGATATCTTGTTTACAAGCAATTTACAAGGTTTTCTGCTTTTGACCTCTAGTGACTTCAAATGACCTTTGACCTCTGCCAAAAACAATTGGGTTCTTCGTCTCAACATGACAAATCTACATACCAAATATGAAAAGTGTCTGTCGTTCCTACCTCGAGATATCGCGATTACAAGGTTTTTGGACTTTGATCTCTAGTGACCTCAAATGACCTTTGACCTCTGCCAAAAACAATAAGGTTTTCCTCTTAAGATGACAAATCTACATACCAAATATGAAAAGTGTGGGTCATTCCTATCTTGAGATATTGCGATTACAAGGTTTTCGGACTTTGACTTCTGGTGACCTCAAATGACCTTTGACCTCTGCCAAAAAACAATAGGGTTCTTCCTCTTGACATGACAAATCTACACACCAAATATGAAAATTTTCGGTCATTCCTACCTTGAGATATCGTGATTACAAGCTAAGTGTCACAAACACACATACATACACACACGACATCACCATCGCATAGATTCCTTTTGCCTTCGGCAAGGAATCAAAAAGTATGAAGAACTAACAAGCGCGTTTCAGAATGCTTTTTCGTCATAAGTGCATTACCAATCACCATCTGTACCGATAACGGCTGCGCGCTATGCGCTCCAAAAAAAATTTTGGAAAATGTATAACGTCAAATAAAACCTTCCACACATTTTTTTTTAGAATTTTTTATTGTATTATTACTTTAATGATGGTCACGTCCTAAGACGGAGTGCAAACGGTGACGAATGCGCACGAAGCGCGCAGAAAATTTTCATTAAATAAATTTTCCATGACAAAACCTGCATTCATGCAGGCTCTGCATCGACACACTTTCAATAACACAAAAAATCTTCATGCCTCTCGAAAAGCCAGTCTCTTACCTGCATGCACGGTAATTCGTAAACAGCTTTCAACTTTTGATACTGTGCTTCTCCGAAAGTTGCTATGGGAAGATATTGACAATGAGAACAAAACTGAGGTAAGGTTTGAAGCCCGCGAAAAGTTTATTAGTTTGCAAAGGATTTGCGAAAATTTTGAGAAACATTTGTGACAGAAAATGATTACAATAGATCCATCACTCCGTCGAAAACACACCTCACCGTACCCCTATAGAAATCTATAGCTTAAACGCTTTTTTGATCATTTAAAAAATTCTCCCCAGTATTCTTTTCTTTCATTTTTCCCCCTTTTTCGACTTTTCATTTTTTCTAATTTTTCAATGGCGGGACCATGACCTGCTGCCCCCTGGATACGAAACTGCTCATTAATTTGATGTAACAAATTCGTTCCCATAGGGATGGAACCTGTAATTGAATGAGTGAGGGGGTGCTGGACCTTTGCCCGACAAATAAGGGTTACAATCCCGACAATACATCTGTTTCATAAACGGTTAACTCATAATCCTTGTTTTCAAGGTAATCTTTACAAAAAGTATATATTAGAATTAATTATAACTAGATAATATATAGATATGTAGGCGTAGGAAGTTGTTCTCGATTGGGTAGCTGAATGTTGTTTTGGACCATCGTCCTGGGGAGGGGTCAAATCTCCCTTCCCCTGTGGAAAATTTTTGAATACGTGAGGTTCTTAAATGCAATTTGGTGCAATATATTGGGCAAATTTTAAAGAAAACTACTGCAAATGTTGAGCAATTTTACAGAGGGAACAAATGAGGTGTTTTCGACCTTGTATTGAGCGGGTGGAGGTAGGAAGCATGCTTCAGCGCCACAACATTTTGACTGGGGGTCTCCTCCAACCCTCCACTTCTAAACAGAAAACGTAGTTTAACGTTTGGTTATGTCCCCCGTACCCATTTTTATTTGCTTCAACAGCAAAGTCGATTTCGTCATAGAGGTATTAGCTCCGAGGTAGTACTCTCTTTGAGAAAGTACCACCATGGTTGGAACATAACATTGGAGGTTTCAATGATAAGGAAATAGTTTGTACGAAGCTATGACGAGCAAGATGCTCTGCAGGAAGTAACCCTGAATTTTGAAACAATACGTAAAACAGGTGCGCGCGAAACGCGCCGAAGAAAACCGTGATAGCCTTGAGACAGCGTTTGAGACATTTAATTGTCGCTTATTGCTTAAGAAATTTTCCTATTTTCCTAAGGTGTCTGTTCTTTCCATAGAGCAGGGTGTAGATAAAAACCTACATTCTGCTCTACGATTCTTTCTTTCATGCTTCTTTGTGTCGATGGTCTGTGACAAGTCCTAGTAATTTTCATTTGAAGCTGCATCTTGGGAAGTTTTGGCCAGCGAAGAATTTTACCGCGAGCGCCGAAGGCGCGAAACCGGAGGCTGGGGACTGAAGGTCCTTCCGAGTAATTTTTCTTAAATTTGACGGGTTTGCGGCCATTTTGGACCATTTCTTGAGAAAATCCTGCTTCCTTTACGTGTAATTTGAAATGCTAATGAAATAGTTTTCTTATGATGATAGCAAATGTAAGATAGTAACCGTCAGTCAGTTTGCTGAGGATGGTGGTAGTTGGTGAGGAAAGTGAACAGCGAGAGGTGTAACTAGGGTTTTGAAAATAATAATTTACTCAAGCTGTCCTACAGCAAGTAATAACGAGGTAATTCCACTAAAGTTTTGCTGCGCACAGCATTACAGCAGTGCTAATGAGACCGATTTATATAACGATCATGCGAAACACGCTGAAAAAATTATCGAGAATTACGACTCCCTATACATTGCATGGCAGGGTTTGAGACGTTGTTTGGAAGGACCACAGTGCATTCAATGACGTACATTAGTCATGGTCGGATTAACCCAGTAATGGAGGCAACCTATAGGTTACGGGCCGCCTATATTTTTACTTTTAGGAAAATTTCCATGACAACGTTACATTACAGTCTCTGCCCACAACTAAATTCACAACTTACCCAAAAGGGACCCCTCGCACGATAGGTTACGGGCCCCCTGAAGGTAAATCCAGCTATGACAGTACTTTCAGTGACCGTTACTTCAGAGCTGCAAGCCATAATAGTATATTGGCGCATACGAAAACGCCCATGCTCTAAAAGAAATTTTACGGTGCCAGACAAAACTTTCAACTGTATTTGATATTAATGTTTTACTTCACTTAACACTGCAAAATTTAATCAAAATAAGCTATTGAATAATAAGCTCTTACAATTTCTTCAGTCTAGTTTCCTTTTGCTTATTTTTTATCGTTTGTATTTATTTTAAGCTCTGGAAAGAAGTGTGCATTTGTTTGTTGGTCACTTTGTGGGGGGTAACCCTCTTGCCTCCCCCTTTAATCCCTCCTGTGCATAGTGTACCGACCCGACTACGACCCACCTGCCACAGCATAGGAAAAGCCAGTCGCGTGGCAGAAGGGTCATTTAAGTGTGTCCCAAAGGTAGTTCCCGACCCGCCTGTCGGTTCCGATAGCCATCCTATAGTAACGCTTCGTCGTGACCACATCGGAAATATCAAACTGTTTGATACTCGTAGCGGAGTCGGTGCTGGGGTGGGATGTTGTCGAACTTGACTTCGGTCGTCGCAGTGTGCAGGAGTCGTCGAGCCAACTTAGACCCATTTTATATGAATTGGCCGATAAAGCAGTGTTAACGTCATAGATATGCTCTCCCCCATGTGTGACCATGGAAGTACTACCTCCGAGGTAGTACTTCCATGGTGTGACTGATTGACAACACTAGCCCGAAGAAGGGATATTTCCGACAAAGTAAATGAATTGCAGAAGAAAGTGGCAATATTTTTCCCGACGTCCAGCAAAAATTTCCCCGCAGACGACACTTTAAAACTTGGGGGTGGGTGGGTGGTTGGGTAGGTGTGGGGGTGTAGCACCCCTCCCCCTGTAATGACGTCTAACGGAAATGGTTCATTTCATTTAAATTAGGTCAAATGTTTAAATGTAAAGAAACGAACGAATGAATCCTGTATACAAGTTAGCAGAAAGATCCCCAGCCTTTGGGAAAGTGTCTAAAGACTAGGGATACACTCACTTCCGTCGGATGGGGACGTTAATTTGCGGTCCGGGGAGCAGGATTGGAAGCGATTAGTACACGTCGCCTCGTTAACCTCTGATCACTAGTCGAAAAGAGAAGGCGAATTTCGCCGGTGTTCATCCACGCCCACTCTAGTATAGGGTCCCCGATGAGCCAATTGGCTTCCTCAACCGGAAACGTTAAACTTAAACTAGCTATGAACTTCCATATTCTTCCATCGCAGGTTTTATCAGACGGAAACCAAAATGATGACATAGACATAGCAAATGTGATATTTTCTTGACATATCGTCGATAGAGATGGACACGTCATCGCGCCCGAAGGCCTGCGAAATATCTCAAAGTTATCAGATGATATTTATTGCACATCAATATGCCAGTATAAGCAATATGGAATCCTTCTTTTCATAGAAATACCTCACCTACCCATAGACGATTTCACATATTTTCAGCTCTCAAGTGGGGTCGGTAGGGTTGTATGTCCCCATTCTCTAGTGGCGCTCTCAATGGTTTGGGTCAATAGGGGTAAAGCCTCCGAAAGTTGTAAGTTAAATGGGGGCGCTACCATTTATCCACATAAATGTACTCTAGCTTTTAGCAGAGCCCCCTGAATATACGACTTTAGCTTTTAGCAGACCCACGTCACACTGAGAGTACTCCAAAAACTTCCCAGAAATCGTCATAAGTTCGAACGAGAATTCCATGATTCGTACAGTTATTTAAACAAGGGATAAGAGCGAGGATGAGGAGGTATAACCGAGGGATTGAGGATAAAACATATTTTCTTTGTAAATGTATTAATAAAATAGTCACTATAGTCTAGAGTTAATGGAAACGCGTAAAAAGGGCCCAAGAAAAACATGTTTATAAAACGTTTTCTAAAAAGGATTAAGTGTTCTAAAATCATGCCCTATTCTTCAGTTTTCCTTGAAATATGCCTTCCACAAAGTAGAGGAATCCGAGAACGCTCCCCTTCTTCGCATCCATGCAGTAAAGCCACTTTATCGCCGTTATCACTCCTATGTAGGGGTGGCGCTAGGATTTGTTCGACAGAGGGCCAAGCTCTTCGACGGGGGGGGGGGGAGACAGCAACTAAAAGCCGCGACAAAGGTGATGAGTTGACAAGAGTATGAGGAACACAAATTTTTCAGCGCGCATCGCCCGTCGAAAACTATTTGGCCTTTTGTACAAAAAAATTGGAAATTTGGCAATTTTATTGAAGAAATTTTGAAAAATTTGGATTTTTATGGAAGAAAATTTAAATAATGGTGTTTTTTTTTTTAAGGAATACTGCAAAATTTGGGTCTTTTTGAACAATGTGCCCTTCCTATAAGCAAATTCAAGCAGATCGATTGGGAGACTGAAGGTCATTGGGATTACATATTTTATCGTACGGATTAAGACTGGCCGAAGAAATAGTAAAATTTCCCCGATTGAGGGAGGGGAGGGGCTACATTTCACGACGGCAGGGCGCATGGTCCCCGGTCTCCTCCCTGGCACCACCCTTGCTCCCATGCATGTACGTGAACGATGGAGCAGGCTACCAAACTGTGGTACTTGAATGTGATGAAAGCGCGTGCGAAAGATTTGTGATAAAAATAATTATAAAATAGGCTACGTCAAACATTTATTTGAAAAAGAACTCACCCTACCCCTGCAAAAATATTAAAATTAAACGGCTGGAACATTTTTGTCGATTTATAATAATAACTCTCAGTAGCGTAGCTGGGATGATTGTAGCAGTGGGGACAGGGATGAAAATAAGGTAAATGTACGGTCAGCATATAGTCAATGTCCCGCCACTTTGTCAAAGGTTTGTCACTTAACAAGTCACCCCCGCAACCGTGAACCGGGCCCGTAGCCACGGGGGCATTTCGGGGCAATGCCCCCCCAAAAATATTTCTACTCCCAGATGAAAACTGCATAATAATTAACATAGGCGCCGACACGGGGGGGCATGGGGGCGCGTGCCCCCGCCCAATCGAAAAATTCTGAAAATTTTAAAATGATCATAGATTTCTGTAGGGGGTAGGGTAAGGTGTGTTTTCGACCAAGTCATGGATCTATTGTAATCATTTGCTATAGCAAATGTTTCTCAAACTATCAGATGTTTCGCAAATCCTTCGCAAACTATCAAAATATTCGCGTGCTTCAAACCTTAACACAGTGTTGATCTAATTATCAATATCTTCCGATAGCAACTCCCAGAGAAGCACATCAGCAAAAGTCCAAAGCTGTTTACAAATTACCAGGTGAAAGACTGGCTTTTTGAGTGGTATGTAGGTTTGTTCAGCAATTGAAAGTGTCTCGATGCAGATTATGAATGCAGGTTTTGTCTTGGAAATCTTATATAACGAAAAATTTCGGCGCGCTACGTCCGCATGCCACACGGCTTGTAACCCATGTCATGACCATTATGAAGGTAATAATAAATGGCACCAGTACAATTCTGATCACATTTTCAAAAGACAGAGCCAAACATCTGTAGGGGCCTTGCATCAGTATGGTATCTTTCAATCTAATTTGTAGCATGATGTGGAAGGTTGGAACTTGAATGTACGTATTTGCCGTAATATACTTTTCAGAAATATTTACCGAATGCTTCGCACGCAGCCATTATCGGTATAGATGGTTACTGTTAATGCACTTACGACGAAACAGCACTCTGAAACGCGCTTGTTAGTCCTTTACCCCTTTTGCTATACCTATCAGGGAGTCTAATGTCACCTTCCTGCACCTCTCCCTCCCGCCCATTCCCCATTGCTGGAAGCTATTCAAAATTATTTAATATTATTTATTATTTGATTGGATTTTCATTCAAAATTAGTAAACATACGATAGTTGTAAAGTGCTCGGCATCATACTCTGTATTATCATTTGTATGTCAGGTAATAAGCACTCAGTGGCGTATTCAGGGGGGCTTGGGGGCTTGGGCCATGGGCCTCCCTCACTGATGCCATTTTTTAGTACCTACTGTAATATACGTAAAAAATTTTAACAGAAAATTTTACTTCAAAGGTATCATATGTGGCACCAGATTGCATGTAAGGACACTTAATTTTTCCAAAATTTTCAAAGGGGAGGGGGACACCCCTCCCCTTAGACCCCTCCACGCAGGCCGTCAGTCACACGACGTACTACATGGCAACCCGTTTGAAAATTCCGGGCTACGTCACTGTAAGCATTACGTCATTGCCCTATTTTATAGAATTGATCAGAGCTTCCAGGAGCCCTATAAAGGTATCTGCCAGCCTTAAATGCCCTTTTATGCAAAATGAAGCAAAGGGGAATTAGGGTAATAGCCAAAGAATGTTTCTGTGGACTCCACGCACGTATTTTGGCGTAAAAAGCTATCTCGAATAGAAGGCAGTACAGTAGCAAAAAAAGAGGGGTCTTCAGGAGATTTGCTGACAACGTATTTTCTCTTACACAGCATAGTCTCCTCTTTCACCTAACCAAAACTTAGAATTAACTAAATTATGGACATTTTCCAGTCATATATGATCAGCTCCGAAAATATCCCAAAGATAGCACCATGTTGCATCTAATCAACCTTAAATTAACAAAAATTTCTCAAGGGGAGGGAACTCCCCTTCCCCAGAACACCTCCTCCCCCTTCACCCCTCCCCCAGTACGGCACCTTTATGTAGTGACAAAGGACGGATCCCGACTGCTTTATAAAAAGCAAGGGGTGTCTCCACCCCTTTGAAAATTTTTGAAAAATTTGGTGTCCTTACAGGCGCGAATACAGGATTCTGAGAAAGGGGGCGCACACAGGGGTGGCGCCAGGAAGCTCGACAGGGGGGCTGGGCCGGCTTATCCAGGATTTTCGAGGACTTTTGTTTTTTGCTTTTTTGCAAAGTCGTTGATAAAAATCGTTGGTCATCGAAAAAAGGGGGCGTGCGCCGGGTGCGCCCCCTGTATCCGCGCCTGCCTTAGATGCAATCTGGTGCCACATATGCTACCTTTTGAAGTAAAATTTGTTTTTAGAAAATTGATGTTTTTTTAGGAACTTAAATAAAATTGGCCTCAGTGGGGAGATCCATGGTGGGATACCCCTCCTCTTTAAAAACTTTTGAAAAATTTTGTCTCCTTACATGCAATCTGGTGCCACATGTGCTTTTTTTGAAGTAAGATTTGTGTTACAACATTTGCGTATTTTTAAGAACTAAAAGTAAAAGGGCATCAGTGATCGCCGGCCTGGGGAGGTCTAAGGGGAGTGGGAGTCCCCCTCCCCTTTGAAAATTTTTGAAAAATTAGGGGTCCTTACATGCAATCTGGTGCCACATATGCTACCTTTTGAAG
>WURT03171380.1:0-10471 GCA_009936505.3 Holothuria glaberrima | reverse complement strand
ACTTACTTACTTACTTACTTACTTACTTACTTACTTACTTACTTACTTACTTACTTACTTACTTACTTACTTACTTAGTTAGATGAGGTTTTACGACTCAGTTTCGAACTAATTGGTATATATTATGATAATGATGTAGCATCCATTACCGCACAAAAACCATTGGACAAATGAGGGTAACTGTGTTTAATCTTTCATAGACAATTAAATATTGGCAAAGCATACGATGACAAGTCAATGCGCTGACTGTACGGTATTAAGAATCTATTTCAAGAACAAAACAAAACCATTCCGTAGCCAAGGAGCCAGCAGGGGGAGCCACCCCCAGAAACATTTCGCCCCATTAGAAATTTTAACGATACCACTGCATTAATTTGGTTTCCTATATCTTACCCATATAAAAGTCTCACCCCCATAAATACCCCCCCCCCTTTGAAGCTTTCTCGCCCCCTTCAGTACCTTGTCTTGAATATAACGCAAGAATTGCATTGCAGGAGTAAGTTGTGGAAAAGACATTCCTATCGCTTACTCAGTCGAGACACAAACAGTCACAGTGGGAGTATTTAAATGAAAGTGTCAGCTGAACGAGCTTAAATCACGTCAAGGTGTTTCGTCGTAAGTTACTTTTAACTGCATACACTAGCCTTCTTTCATTTCAACCTACAGGTTACTGTCTGACGTTCACTTAAACCAATTGGTTAGAAACCAAGCCGTAACACCACATCTAACTAACTGACGTGCACTTAAGTGTCACTCTGTTGATGACATTCAAACATTCAGACTGCAATGGCTGCTACAACTTTTTTGCAAGCATTTATTGTCATATTAAGCAATCTTAGAGACTTATTTGTGCTACAGGTTTAATTTCTCTTACAAATGTAACTCTCTGTCAGAACGTTAATTGCAATTAAAATGAATAAATTTGATCATATACTCTCTGACGGTCATTATCAAATTTTCCGCAAGCCCAATGATCTTTTTATTGTATCGAATTTGCCTACAGAGAACATACCGATGTGGTTGAAATATGGAACAGTGACCGATAAGCCAACAAGAGTAAGATGACATGGGTGAAGATATTAGGTCAACATAGAAGACCACGCGTTGAAGTCAAACATTCTGCTACACAGCCTTAGCCTTTATGTCTTCGTAAACTATATGCAAATATACTTTTGAAAATTAAACTTTGTTGGAACTTTGTTTCAGATAATTAATTAAGGTGAGCCAAAAAAGCCATCAGAATATTGAATGAACAAACAAAAGTTTCAAGTACCAAATAGGAATAGTTCGACAAATCCCAGATGCTGATAATTTCCAAGCAAATTTCAGTGACCAAGTTAAATTAAATCAAAAGGAAAGAAATCTTTCTTCTAGAATCTAGACGAATCCTCCCTGAGCCCTTCTTCTATAAAAGTTGAAAACATTCATTATGCAGTTCCTCTAGCCATTTGGCCACGGTCATAGTCTTCATATCATGAACCAAGTCTCAGACCGGTTTAGTCTCATCAGGATAGTCACCGGGAAAGGATTGAAATAAGAGAAGATGATACATAGGTGAACGTCTCGTGAACTTTCTCCAAGTACTTAGCAGCCACACAACAGTGTTGTGTGTACACGTAGACAGAGATGCACGAATTGTCGGTAGAATATGGAGAAGCCTTAATTATCGGCACGTCCTTTTTCACTTACATTTCTCTGCCCTGTACGACCTGCATATTAAGAAACTAAGCTGGGTGAACTCGATCTCAAAAGTCGTTGGACAATACTTGAATGGATGTTGGTAAATTCCTACGAGTTTATTGCATGTTCATTTTTATGTCACAGCTCTAAGTGAAAGTTGCACAAGATTCGTAAAAGTTTGGCACTATAGAGGGATTTCATGTGACGTCACGCGAGTGCGATTGCCAGACACTGCCGGGCAGTAAGCGTATTGACAGCACACGTCCACGGCATAACCATGGATGCTACTGCGACACAGTGGACGCTTGCCCTTCAAAGCTAAAGAAAAGTGCAATCTTGTCCTTCAAAAGTAAAGAAACGGGCGATCACGTGACGTCCGAGAAACGCCTCGGTGGCAGCAATTTTTTATGGCAGTGGGCTATAATTTTTCTGAATATATGCAGTCTTCGCGCCTGTGGTAATTTGCCAAGTGGAACAGAGTGATAGAACCTTGAAGATTACACCGAAAGGTGGTAATATTCCTTCGGGGGAGGGTTACGATATTGTTTCTAAATAAACCTACAGGTGGTGCAGGTTTAAAATCATCAGGGGATATTCGAATGGTAGAAAGTGGTTCAAGATTAAATTTCGAATATTATTTACAATTCTTTAAAGATTCATTATCTGCTCTTTCACTTTAAGAAAATGCCTTGTGGCTTTTAGTCACGCTTATGTTTGTTTCTTATTATTTAATTGTTGAAAACCCAAGTAGTGGCCTTATGAGCAAATTAAACCAACTTGTAAATAGATTATAGTATTATGTAATGGTAATTATGTGCTATGAATAAAATGTAACATATCCATAGACATGTGACCGATATAAACTTATTACCTTTCCAAAATATGTGATGTTCTTGTTTTGAAAATAAGATTTACGTTTCAATCTAGAACCCCATTTGGCTTCTTAAATATAATAGTGGGAATAAGTATTTCTGCACAAAGGTGGATTGAAAGTTTATAAAGAATTTTTTTCAAGGAAAAGTCACGTACATTATTGAATTTACTTTAAAATCCTAAATCTTGCAAGTATTACTCATATTGAAGGCCACTTCTACCGTACCTTTCCGTGTAATGAATACAATGAACGGTTTTAACAAGGGAACAAAAGTTTAATACTTATTAGAGCAAATAATCATTAAGCATGGGAACTGAGGATTAAGTAACCACTAGGGCCTATGCCATTTAACTTTCAAGAGTAATTGACCTTAATTTGGGTGTCAATGACCCTTGGGATGGTGAGTGGATCATACCCTATCCGAATATGAGAACAACATCATCTGTGTCCAAGTCTCTGCATTAAACGCGAACTGTTTACGATTATATGTTTGACCATATGAGTGACAATACAGCGGGAGTGAATCAGACATAAACATAAAAAAGTGACTTTATTTGCAGTCACATACGCTTTCGTTCTGGAAAAGCTAAAAATCGGTATCACCTGTTATTTCAACTTCCAGCTGATCATGAAATGTAGTGAAACCAGTGCAACTCAGTTATACGAGGACCCTGGTTGCTTTCATTCAGTGACCGTATAAAAATTTTTCTGTGGAAATGGTGAAGGGGAATGAACAATTCACCTTCAGAGTTTCTGGTACTTTTTAAACAAGTTTCTGTTTCCGTTTGTTTCTGTGCAAACGCCTGAATAGTTTATCCCTGTATTTCAGCGCAAAAATAGTTAGAAGTTTTAAGAAAAGAAAGCCTTCAGACTTAAAACTTGCTGGTGGAAAGGGATGTAGCTTGCCATTTAGAGTGCAACTAAGAAATGTTTGTTGCTGGCCTAATTATTAAGAATCGTACGCAGAAGAGAGCAGACAACTATACGCGGCCCTACGCATCCTTGCAAGGAATAATCGGTACGAACCCCAAGCAGAAGCTCAGTCAAAGGGAGCGGGTAGGGCAAATGAGCGAAATATCCTTACCGATTCCCCACCCCACTTTGCAGTGGCGGTACCCCGTGTGTCAGAATTACTGGCTATGTTATATTTTGTTCGAATATACTTTTAATATAAGACTATAACCATGAAAAAAATGGGACTGACAAAAAATTAGGAACAGTGGATTTCCAAAGAGAATATGACTTCTTATCAAGAGTACATTACTTGTACGCAGGATAATGTCAACAAAGTTAAATTTAGTGTAAACTTAATACTTGGGTCATCATGATGTGAAATTATTTAATTTCTTTAAACGGATGGTGATTAAACACTTAAGATTTTACTGAAAATTTTGAAGAATTGCTGTTGGACTCCCCACTTGAACTTGAATACACGTGGAACAAAAACATTTTTTTATCTTGCAAATGCTTTTGGCGTTAACTTTTAGTTTCAAACAGTTCTTTAGGCCTTATTGTACTGTGTTCCTTTTCATTGAAAAGATAATGTGAATACAGTGTATAAATGCCAAAGATCTAATCGTCCAGATATCTTTAAATCCTTGTACGTGTCAGCTTTTTGAAGGCAAAAGTAGAAGTAGGCAATTGGCTTGAATTACTTATAACCTTTAATGAAGAGGAATGATGATTAAAAACAACTATTACAGCACTTGTAATGGCGGCTTCTGACGGAGACTTAGTTCCTGGAGCTAATTGTCTGTCCTATTTTGTTCTCCTTTATCCCTTTACTTGTCTACTGGTCAGAAACGTATGTTTTCTTTGGTATTTGTAGAGATAGTCAATCAAGATATTCTTTCTTTTTTGGTATAAATTCTGTCTTAAAGTTTAGTATTACTGATTTTGATTATGTATAAAGAAGTTTAAAAGTAAAACTGCTGGATTTTGTTCGTTCCTAGAATAAATCGTAACATGAAGGAAACGTCTTATGTTCACAGTTTATGCAGTAATAGCAGAAAAAGACATCGCTATTCGTCTTGGGAAGTCTGCTTACCTGGAATGTTCCTTGTCAACTTGTTATTTTTTCTACTCCTTGCACAGAAACTCCAAAATTATGGTTAAGGGGAAGAAGTTTCGTCGAACATGAGATGGCTATCGCAAACTGCTGCGTTAATTTTACATTGCACCCTTCGAGAGTTGAGTTCCAATGGACAATCAGGGAGTATCTAGTACCATCCACCCTTACAACTGTAGCAGAAACATAACTTGATGAATAACCACGAAAATTGTACAAATCTTACATTCCGTAGTGTGCGCAAGTACAACCAAGCGTCATTGAAATGCTTGGTAAAAAACAAACTTAACTGCTCTAGCTATCATCAACGTCACTTGTAAGTTTAAGTGTAGTATTAGTGCTGACATCACACTTTAAGTCTATTCACTTTACAAGTTTCTCAAAAAAAAATTAACGAAGTATTAAAGCAGTCTGTCCCTTGCTGTAAAGTGTTGTCTTCAAGAAAACAAGCTTTTGCAAATAATGCTTATTGATGTAATCTTATTTAATTCAAAAGGAAAATTTATTCAACTTTAGAGGAATATTTCTTTTCAGGCATTTGTAAGTGAAAAGGAATTCAACTTTTGCTTAAATGATACCTAGACGTTGCAATCATAACCATCAACGTTTCAACTATTTTAAAAGTTGATTTGAAGATACCTTTCACCTTTCAAGTAATAAAATTGGGGTTTAATGTAGGGAAATTATGGATTTTGTGGGTACATAGTCTGAGCGAATGGGTTGTTGTAATATCAACACACGTTTCCTCTTTAATAGTTCACATTAAATGATCACTCAGTCGATACACTAGGCATTGTATCACATCCATTACGTTAACAAAACAAATCCATGCTAGATGGGACACTCATTAGTTTGGTAACATTTTTTGTATGGTTGAGTAAATTTTCAATCAACAGATTTAAATTTTAGAATTATTTCAAACGGTTTAACTATACATATAGCGGCATGAACCTGTAGGAAATATTTCTGTAGATTTTATTAAAATTAAGATTTTTCAGATTTTTCGGATATAATATGTGAGCAATAATATGCACCTATTTCCTGATGAATTCAAAGGAATCAACGATATCACATACCTGGAAACAAATACTTATTTCCTAGTGAAATCGGTAAAATCAAAACCGGGTGGCTCGAGAATTATCCGAAGTTGAAAGTAAAGCTGGTACTTATATTAATAAATGAATAATGTATATTTTTGTGTGGAATGCTTATTCTGGAAAACTAGTAAACATAAACAATCACATAAAGATAGACTTCAAACGTATCCTACCGATGTTTGGTAATTGACCAACAAGTGGACTTTAGATGACTTATGTTACTTTCGTCACTACATTTGCAATTCGTTTTTATTGTAATCTTTTTAAGGATGACCTTAAATGGTAAGTTATTACTTTCATAGATTTGTCTATGGATTTAAAAGATTCATTGACAGAAACAGCTTGCGAGGAAATGCATTTCAAAGTCCTCTGCATTGCAACGGGTTAATGAGATTCAGTTGGAAAAATAGCGTACTCCAGTAAGAAAATAGATTGATTGTGTCCAAAACTGCATATTAAGCAAAGTTAATATAGTTTGGTACTAGGGAACTCGAAGTGAGCGGATGTTTCGCTGTTCTACAATTTTTAGGAGTTTGATTGTATAAAAATTTAATAAAAGTTTAATGTTCTATTCTGCTAATTGTTTTCATAGATTCCTCCACGGTCGAGCTTTTTCAACAACACAGTGCCACAATCATAAAACTAGTATACAGAGCAAATGTCAGCATTAGTTGTATAGCAGACGCAAATCCTGAACCCGTAGTTACCCTGGAAAAGAAAAATGCAGCTGAAGTCTGGGAGAAACTGAATATGACAGCTAATTTAAGATCAAAAATTTCAAATACATACTGGTGGATGTTTTCGTTCTCCATAAGATAATTTTTTTATGTTTTCTTAGGAATATTTTCAGGAATGTTTTGCTTAAGTTAGAAGAATATTCTTTTAGGGAAATTTGTATCATTAGAAAAAGCAAATAGTGGGAATTTGAATGAATATCTTATTTTTCTTTATTAATTACGTACGCAATTATGCAAATAAGATGACGTCATAACGTTTTTGGTATTTTATGGTTTCATTTGATACCAAATTTGAGGAAATTGGACCAAAAAATGAGAAAGATATATGCCCATTTTACTTTTTGTTTTCTTTTACATTGCCCACCCACTATATATAGTACATTACACTGAACTGCTAACACTTCGCACACAGCGTGGGAGGAATGTAAACAAAGAAACTTATGAATGGGACTGCATGGTAGTGTACGGTAGCTCGTAATGGACGTTCTAGTGAGTGAAAAAGATAGGGGATTGAGGGTTATAATTTTTGATATTTGGAGGGGATTTGGGGGTTCAAAATGTAGTTTTTTGACTGATTTTGACGATTTTTTTAATGTCATCTGTCCACACATTCAGGCCTCTGTAACTCACCCTACCCCTGCCATTTATTCATATTTCTTGGTAGTCTGATCTACAGAAGCTCATAATGAACATTTTTGCCGTTTGAATGGAAAAAGTCGGACTTACGTTTTGACTTATAATTTTCGAGTTTATGTTAGTGTTTTGGACCGAAAATGTCGATTTTTTGACCAAAAGATAGACTTGCCCCAAATCTCTCACGTTATTCTCTCTTCCAGCTTTCCTTTTATTGGCTTCATCACATTTTACCGCTTTACAACAATCTCGGCCTACTTCTTACTGTCCCTTGCTGCAGCTACCACTCGCTAGCGTTATAAATCTTGTTTCCAATGGTTCTTGTGCTCCCATACACACGTACTGTAGCGTATTGTTGCTGGAGCGGACTGTTCCATCGAGCGGCTTGTCGTGAGAGACTTGTATCCTTTATTCTGTTGACGTCATCATTTTAAACTTGTTTCTTGTTTTATTCATCCAAAATCAGGGATGAATACATTTGAAGATAATTGACGTTATCATCCAATAAGATTGGGTATTGTATGGCATTTGCTGGACATTCATTACTCATAAAAACTTGTACCTTGCATGAACGTGGTAGCTAACGTTGCGCGTTGAGTTGTTTACAAACTGAAAACTTTTCATTGGCTACAGAAACTGCTGAATATTCATATTGGAATACCACTGGCTGAAAATGTGACGACACCAAGGCCAAAACAAACAAGTCTCTCGCGGGTAGCCCGCTCGTTGTGCATTTGTCGACACAGGTAGCACAGTGTACAGCGACATTGCAATGATTCTGTGTTGAAAGCGGGGGATGTGAGAAATTGTTGCGGGTAAGCCCTGTCTCTGCATGTTGGTATCAGTCGGCTCGTCGCGTACGAAATTGCTGTGTATGCAGCGGTGCAGTCGGAGAAGCCTGAGAAGGTGCCATTAAGAGAAGGAACCGTGAAAGGGGAGAAGAGAACCATAGAAATCCAAATTATCCTATAAGGTGGGAGAGAACATTGCGAGAGACTTGGGGCAAGTCTAACCAAAAGAAGGTTTTTTTTGCAATTTTACTTGAAATATCACCTACCCCTAACATAAATTTTATCTTTCATGGTGTTTGTTTAGGTTCCAAGGTATTCAGAGAAAAATTGAGTAGGCTGGGGGTTTTCTAAGTGCTGAAATGAATTTTTTCCAACAACACCTCATTTTTAGCATTTTTGAATTTTTGGACGATTTTTTGAATGTAAACAATTACTTTTTGATATTTTGGGGCAAAATATCACGTGTCAATCCTCTCTTCCAAAAAGAAAAGTGGCATTCGGTAGATCTTTTTGTTGGCTTTCTTGTGGTGGTTGTATAAAGGCTGTTGAATGTTTCGTTACAGAGCTAGAACTTTTTAAAAATTGTCTCTTTTTTCCAGTGTCACTGACACTGTACTTAATATGCAAAAGGGTTAAGATTCAA
This sequence comes from Holothuria glaberrima, assembly GCA_009936505.3. Lineage (NCBI taxonomy): Eukaryota > Metazoa > Echinodermata > Holothuroidea > Aspidochirotida > Holothuriidae > Holothuria > Holothuria glaberrima. The sequence continues at coordinate 1,948 of WURT03171380.1, read as the reverse complement.
GCAACGATATTGCTGAAACCTACAGGTGTGCTGCATTCAATGAGATTAGTTCGTCTTCCGTGAGCAAAGAACTTCATATTGAAATAGCGGGTACGTTAAAATAACAGAGCGTTACTTTTTACTTCTAATTTGGTGATGGTGTCGTCTGTTATGGTTTGTTAAATTTTCGCTGCCATACTTGCTATGCCATGTCTAATAATAGAACTTCAGGGCAAAGCTTAGAAATTCTTTTTGTAGGCACTCTTGGGTGGTCAAATATTTCAAAACCTTTCAAATATGTTTTTTCAGAGTTGATCGCTAAGGACTTGCAATGGTTCTTCGATCCAGTGCTGTATTTTACAGTCTTACTATGCATAGGATGCCTTTTATTTTTGGCAATCTTTCTAATAAGATGTAAGTATCATGTGAGTAACGACACATGCTTTTGTGTAGATACCTTTGTTCAAGTTAACAATGGTTATTACTTCAGTTTTTGTAATTCTTACATACATTTCTTTAAAAACTTTTTTCATCGTTATTTTTTGGATAACCTTTAATCAAAGTAATCCACATTACAGGAGTTTTACTTTCGGAATCACAAACGCTTACAAGAACGAGGTAAACCATCATTTAAATAACTGATATTTATTATTCTATTCTCAAAATAAGCTGTTCTAAAGCAATTGCAAAACAATTTTTTAAATTTTGTTCTATCCAAAAAAGTAGGAAATGAACACTGAAATTAAAACATTGACTTTCTTTTAATTTGTATGAGTTATATGTTTTAAATTATGGAAAAATGATTTATCCAGTCCTGATGCCACTCAACCATCCATTAGTCCAACAGGTATGATGCAAGTTCTATCGAACTTTGCAGAACTACTTACTTTCCTTTTTGAAAAAAATGTACCAGGGGTAATAACAAAGGTTTCATATCTTCAACAGTGATCATTGTGGTCTTCAATAGACATGTAACGACGTCACAGAACAGAGAGTGCTCCCTGATGAAGGTAAGCACGTTATCATTGCAACTCACACCAGTAAATAGAGTCAGCTGGTTTTTACCTGTGTAGGAAACGTGCCTCAGTCTACCTCGCGTGCGTTCGAAGTCTGTTTCGTGGGTGCAGTGTGCTTCATGGCTTACCCTCACTAATGATGTCGCGTGACGTCAATGCATTAGGTCTATTTCAAACAACTATTGGCTTTTAAAAGAGGATGTGTGATGTTTGCAACAGCTTAGACATGTGTAGGCTAATGAGCTAGCAAAATCGCTGTGAAACTTTAATATCATCCAGCTGGCCCAATATGTTTTCATGTGTTCTTAGAGGGCCAGTTTTGCATTTTGCACCACAACCGAATCAACAAATGACAGAATGTGCTTTGTCGTGGTTAGGGCATATTTTTATTGTTTCATGCCAGGCATTTCGGTGCATTTTAAAGTTGAAATTTAAATAAGAACAATATCCTATTCATTTAAGTACTTGATCGTTCCAGCGTAATTGACCACACTTTCTGTCATATTTATTTATTTTCAGCCAATGAAAGCAATGGTTTTCATCTTGACGGGTTAGTTCACATTTTCATTTGTTATCTAAACAGAAAAGTCAGCCGATCTTTGGAATCATTTCATTTTCAGATCCATTACATCTTAGAAATGTATTAATCATTTTAATTCGTATTTTGGATAATCAATGTCTCCAACAATTTCTAATATGCACTTTTGACATGAACGTTTCAGACTGCAAGAGCAATCCGTGCTTGGTATAAGTCCAATTTACGAAATTTTCCAAGTAATTTTCCAAGTAATATTTAATCACTGTCAGATGTCCAGTCCAAATCATTTTGGAGTTGTAGACACTGTCGTAGCCAGGATTATTTTAATAGGGGGCGCTAGGGGGGCTTGACCATTTCATGGGAGGGCGCCTTGTTACTATCTAAGCGGAGCGCCACCATCGGTTGGCGCGCAGCG
>WURT03171358.1:0-10471 GCA_009936505.3 Holothuria glaberrima | reverse complement strand
CAAAATAGTGATCACATTTCGGCACAAGATGCAATGGTTTCATAGGAAAAACAAAGATTGTAATCTGAGTAGTACAACATCACTACGACGGTAGCACAGAGGGTTAGGACCAATCAGGGTTAGGATTAGGGTTAGGGTTAGGATTTTAGCCAATCAGAGTTATGCCTCATACATATGCATGTCTCAAAGCGTTCAAATGCTCCCATATGAAAGCGTACAAATTTTCCTAACCTATTGTGCCACCGTCACCCTCCTTATTGCACAATCAAGAAACTTCAGCCCTTTTACATCTTAGCTCAGGAATGTCTTTTGCAGATGGGAGTTTGACCAATGAGATTTATTTTCATCCTTTGTAACATTCAGTTTTTGTAATTTTAGACTTAAGGTACACTGTATGTATAGACTTATACACATGACGTCACAGAACAGAAAGTACGCCCTCCAATGGAGGCAAGCGCATCATTAAACCAACAAATGCAAACAGCTGTAGAGTGCTTCATTATTTTACCTCTAAAATGACGTCGATTGACGGGAATGCATAAGGTGTGTTGAAGTTAGTTTCAATTTATAAATTTAAGCCTATAAATTAATGTTTATTGTGTACCATTCAATAAGACCTTTTGATTGGGTTGGGTGTTTTTAGTTTATTTTCTACCGAAAAGAAGGTGCTAGTACTTAACTTTTGCATAACTACACAATGCTCCCTGGATTTTTCCGGTTTGAACGATGGGTGCCTTTGCAAGATTCCATTTAAAACAACATGCTGTGGATGAAAAATGTTATGATCCTACGGGGCGACATTTCCATAAATGCTCTACCCCAGTTCTCCACACTGTCTATGATTAAAGTGAAATTGAAATTCATGGAACAATTTTTCCTTGAAAACATTCTCACTTGCATTTTCCATCATTGAAAATTATGTTAAAAAATTGTTAAACACCCTTTTTTTGCTAACCAGAAATCAGTTTATATGATTTATATGGGGCTATTTTTAACCATTCCTTGTAATCAGTATATTTGTGCGAAAATGTGGGAAGATGAAGGACCCTTGAAACAATATTTACTGTGTGAAGAAATGAAAAATCAAGTAGAGTATCTCCAAAAAAGTGCAAGGACCCAATATCCTCCCTGAGATTTCCGCCTATGATCTGAATCAGATCTAATTTTAAAACAAGCCAATTTAAACTAGGTCCCTTTATAAAATAGACTTGGGAAGGAGAGCCAAGTCGATGTTCCTAATTTTTATCTTATGGACACATAATGTAAACTATTAAAGGTTTGGTGATATGAAAATTACATAGTTGGATATTTGATGAAAAAGCATTAAAAACCCAGAAAATGGCCGCAATTTCCATTAAAAGCCATCAAATATTGAACATTTTCCAGGGTAATTTATATTTCACACTTGCATCATGAATAAACATGAGCTAAACATGCAAATATGTGGCATAGAAAGATGGACATGCCATTTACGGCTCATGTTAACCTTTGTTTTTTCAACCTTAATCTCAAGGACACTGGTAGCATTGTTATCACCTGATTGATTTATTATGAAAGTTAAAATTGTTTCCTTGAGAAATATTGATAACACCCACCAAACTGTAAACTATCTGATCAGCAATTACAGATAATTTATGTAAGGTTAACAGAAGAAATCTTAACACTGTGCAACACTCTGCACTCAATATTTTTGCATAGGCAATGAGTTACTTCAGAAACCATAATCTTTGAAAACATACATTTTGAGAAGGTTAAAAGATATTGAAATAATTGCAACGGATCTTTCATTGGAGTACTCAATTGCTTAACTGAAAAGTGAAACAGATCTTATTGGCAGATTGGTAGCATGTCACTAGACCTTTAAGGCTTGTTTTGGCTAAAGATTTGACAGTCCATGTGTTTTTGCCCTGAACCCCTGTACTCGTTTAATAGATTCATCCTGTCACACGGTAAGTGACTCAGTAGTGAAATGTGTACCTTCGCTTCCCAAAGTTTACCTCAACAACAGCAGAAGATACTGAACACTTCAAAGAGGTGTATGTCCTGGTCTTTTCAGTCTCTTCTTCCATGCAGGCGTACTAAGCTGGAGTCAAGTTAACAAAGGTATGTTTTTAGCAACGGAATTACTAAAAGGACATAAGCTGTCGCCATGGCCTCTTTTTTGAAGGATCGGCTTAATCTTAAATATTCTTTATGTTATTTTTTTTAATTGTGCAAATAAACTTGTAGCTTGAGTGCAGTACAAAGAGTGCTAGTACAGGTATGTATTTTGACGCTGGTTGTATGATTACGAGTATCAATACGAGAAGGAGTACCGGGACGAGCACTAGTACTAGTGCAATTCTCTTTAACGAGCACAAAATTTTACAGTAGCAGAAATACCTAAGTTTCATAGTCGGTGGATATGGATGAGTTCAAGTACACAAATCCATTCTCACGAGTACGTATACAAGCAAGTGTGTCAAAGCGTGAATACCTATTCACCACAAGACTACTCGAAATTATCTTTTCTGATACTGCAAAACAGAATAATCTTCACATTAACTGTGAACCAAGGTTCCACACTGGATAGCAAAGAACTGCAACAATTCGGATAGGAGTTTGACAATCGCTAAAAATATTTGGTCCGTGAGGATTTACTTTTGTTTTAAATTATTTTAATAAATTTATGTGATTTAATTTATTTCAAGGGTGTAGGCTAGTATCTCACGGTATACTTGATTTAACTGTAATACTGTAATTTATTCATTACATTTTTTTTTTGCTTTTAACGTGAAGGCATAAGTATGTTTGTCTGAATGCCTGCATACACGAGCAACATTCCCAAAATATTGACAAATCATTTCTGCAGCAAAAGGTGTTGTAGAAATGTTGCAGTCTTTTTTAAGGCCTGTATACACGAGCAAGATTCCCAAAACATGTCCAAAACATCTCGGAATAATATGACTCCGAGCCGGTATGTTACACAAACTGAACTTCGGATTGGTTAAAACATGCAACATTCCTGCAACTTGTCTTCAAAGAATTGACAGGGCAATTTTGCTCCAATATTTTCAAAACGTTTTCAAAATATTTTCAAATTGTTGCAAGGGCGTAGGAAGCGGGGGGGGGGCTGTGGGAGACAGCCCCCAGCGAAATTTGTGGGGGCTGAAGTATGTTTTAGCTCCCCACTTTCCAAGCACGAAAACCCGTTATTCGTCTCTTCTGTAAGAAATGTCAAAAATTTGCAGTAACTTACCTTAGAATTTTTGAATTAGAATTTTTAGAATGCACCAGATTGCATCTAAGGACCCTCAAATATCAAAACATTTTTCCAAAGGACTTAGAAAAATGTCAAAAATGTGCATTAATTTACCTAAAAAATTTTCAAAAATGATGCACCAAATAGCATCTAAGGACCCTCAAATATCAACAAAAAAATTTCCAAAGAGGAGGGGACACCCCCTCCCCTTAGACCTTCCCCAGGACGGCGATCTAAAACAAGGTTCAGCCCCCCAGTCTTGAACAGTTTCCTACGCCTATGAATCGTTGCATACTCTGTCTACACAGTAAAACGAACTGAAAAAATCGTGTTTTAAGGTTTGTCGCAAGTGAATGTTTTGAAAATGTTTTGGGAATGTTGCTCGTGTATATAGGCCTATAGAAACATTAACAGGTATTTTCCAATTAAAGGGGCTGTTGCATCACTCCAAAAATGTGTAAGAAACAGGGTTATCTCTATTCAGTGTTGACTGCAATTTGACTGACATAAATTCAAGGAATAACTTACTCTGATTGATCAATGATGACTCGAACAGACCAGCCTGTGAAGAGGTGTAGCTTGTTGCAGAACTGGAGGTTAACACACTGTAGTGTCTCTCTCTCGACAAAATATGACCTTGGGCAATTTAAAGTAACTGCAGAATGCTGCAGCTTTAACTGAGAGATGTAGTAGACAAAAGTGTGTGTCTTTTCGATTTGAGGTTTGGCTAGAAGTAATTTAAGTTGAGAGAATTTTAATTATCTGGGACTAGATAATTGTCCCTGTAAGATAGGTTTCGTAATGTCCATGCTATGCGTGATAGACTAACTTAGCCTACACTCTAAAAAACTTGTTTAGGAATTAAATACATTTTTTACCCCCACTTTGGAAACATGTTTCTGTCCTAAGCACACATGTTTAATTCCTAAACACTATGTGTTTAATTCCTAAACATCATGTGTTTAATTCCTGAACATGTTTAGAGTTTAAACGTGTTTCAAAAGTGGGGGCAAAAAAGTGTTTAGGAAAGTGTTTAATTCATAAACACTGTTTTTACAGTGTACAACTTCCGCAGTAATCTTAAAATACTACATTCAGTGCTAATCTAGCTTATACTATTCACCAACTTTCACTTGTTCGTCCTCTTACTCCACCCCTCTTTTCATTCTTCTAATATACTAAAGGGTACGAAAAATATACGAGCATTTGAAATCTGTTTGCTTTAAGTCGTTGCCTCACTATTATTACATAGGTAAAAAAGTGAAGGGAATAACATGAAAATGTATGCTCGGAAATTCCTGCCTTTAGAACAAAGATAGGGAGGATGAAAAGTTAAAGGCAATAGGCAGTCACCCCAAAATTTGCTTTGCAAAATTAGCAAACTCTTTCAAATCTCCTCACATTGCATTACAAGCACATCTGAAGACGTTTTGAACATAACTATTAAAAACAATAGGTGAAGCAAGGAGAAATTTTCCTTGAATTTCACAATTCACTAACAAAAATATTGTCACATGATTAAAATAGGCCATTCATGAACTAGAGTGACGGGGCATACTAATTCTGATTGGGGTGAGTGCATTTTCCCTTTAAAGACAAAGTGGGTTCAACTTGCACACCTTCCCTGAATCACCAAATATATAGAAGTGGTATAGACCTATACAGAAATAAAAGTCATTCATATTGATGTCCTGTGATTGATGCAGAGGAGGATGGCCAGAGCACCACTTTTCAACGTTTGCTTTATCTCCCATATTTATATCTTGATTGTAGGGATCTCTTGCTCTAAGCATGGAGCGGATACTTGGTCCAGGTAGTAGTCACCATGGTCTTAAAAGATATTTACCTTCCGCTCACCTTTCAAAAATCCATAATCCACGTTCATGGTGTCTTTCTTTTCTTTTTTTTTTGCAGCATTGACAAGATGACTTTTCTGCAACTGTGTATCTTTCTATGCGGGTGTGCTATACCATTTTCAACGGCAACTTTATCCCTGCGCCCGGTGTCTACCATTTACATACCGTACCATTATCAAGGAGGGGGAGATGGTGTCATCGATATTGCCTCTGGTGCTGTGAAACAGAGTGCTTTTGACATAGAAGAAAGGATAGTATACGTAGTAGGTAAGCCTTAGCAACTCACATATAAGACACCATGATTTAAAAAGTGAATCATATCATATGTCATGTAAGTTGACTCAAAATAATTAAAAAAAAAAGAAAAACTCCGCATCTACGGATATTTTATCACTTCTCTATAATCATGAATAAGGTTCAAATGAAATTCTATAACTGTTACCGCAGGTATTAAATCTCACATCTGGCAAATTTTGAGAATGTCTGTGTACGAATCCTGCCCCCATAAAAACGACTTGTAGTAAGTTTTCATGACACTGCAGGCTTGCGGTAGATTATTGATCGCAGTGTAAGCTCTTCAGCTCTTATGGAAGTGTATTAACCAGATCAAAGCATGGAAGTACAGTACTTCCTACTTCCGTGATCAAGGTACTTTACTGGAGCAACGTCACGTTCAATTACAAAACATAAAGGCCCTTTAAAATACATTAAAATGTAACAAAAATAATGTTTAACTCTAAGAAAATATCATTTCTAAGTGGAATCGCGAGGAAAGGTAAAAAAAGTCAAAAACGAATAAAGGGTGCTTTTCTGGGTGATACAGAGTACACGTGCCGGATTGGGGTACGTTTACAGGTAGCTACAATTCAATAAACCTTTGGATATCAAGTAACATTCTTTAAGTGTAGCTTTACGTTTGCATCTTCGTTGCTTGTCAAAGATTTACCGACAACAGCTGACCTTAAGATTCCGAGAATTTGTAAGTAGGAAGTTTATAAAAGTGTTCTCTTCAGAAGAAGTGTAGTGATCATAGATACATGTTCTGTAAGCTAACAGAATTAACTATAGATGCATGTTCTGTAAGCTAACATTCTACAACACAGTAGTACAAGAATACGCGCTCCCTGCATCTGTCACAGGATCAACCAATTTCCTCCAAGGGGAATGGTAAGTAACACAAGATGGTGACACTTCGAAATGATTGATGTAATTAAGTTGTTTCCTTTTCTAATTACACAACGGACTTCTTCGGTTATCAATAGTTACAGAATGTGTATATTTGGAATTGGAATCTAGAATAAACCGCACATCTGTCAAAGGATGAGCCACGAGCGTGAAATTTTTAGGATAGCATGACATAGTTTTGACGGAGGTTCACACCTGTACGCATTTCCATAGAACCCAAAATGAACTTTCGCAAATATATATGATTATCTAAAATAAACGTCGATACCAAAATTTAATATTTGTGGGTCATGAGTTGTCAATTGTGATGGAAATGCAATTAGCTGTGGAATATGAGGAGCCTTTTGATTTGGGACGGGTTCTTGTGAATATAACAGAGGATACATAAGCACCGCTCTAACATGCCTCTACGATTCGCATTGATTATAACTTCCACGGTTATTTTAATATCAAAGGCACGGGATATGCAGCACCAATAAAGCAGAACTGACTTAGCTCGAGAGATGAGCTGTACAACAAAATACCCAGTGGATGATCCGGATGATTCGTTGGATTTATTCTGACATATTTTACCGTTTTCAAACTTGAACATTATCCCCTGGCAAAAGTCCCTTCGGCCCCAAACCAAACGTTGCCCCCTTGGGGTTCTGCTCCGGGAAGGAGCTACTGCCCCAGAAGGGGCACGAAGACTAAAGCCCGGGTCACACCGCCACGACTACACACGACACGACGCGACAAGCCGTCACGTCGGCTGTAGTCATGGAGGTGTGAACACTTCCACGACTACGATTTTTTCGAGTTACGTCGGATCATATGCCGTCGGCCAGATTAAACATTTTCAATCGCAGTCGGATACCAGTCATTAGTCTTACTGGTTTGGCCAATCAGTGAGTAGCGTTCACTCGCATGGTTTTTCCGTCCTGCAGGCTGCAACCAGCAATAGTCACAGACTCGATGCACGTTTAAATTTCGGGGGTGGGCTACGAAACGCGGCTTTGTTGCTTCGAGTTACAAATTAAGGTGGGTAACCTCAGTTCTTTAATTTGTCGTATGCATATGCTTGTGTACACCAAGCGTCTTTACTAAGCTTTCTCCAAAATTTTAGTAAAGATAATTAATGTTATGCCGAAAATACGGTAATAAGTATATAAACGCACCAGCCAGGGGGCTGAAAAGAATATTTCTTGGCTAGATTGTTGGCAAAATATGGTAATTTTCAGGTTGCCCTCTGGCAAAAACGGCTCGGCAGCAGAAAAATACCCCCACATTTATGTGTGCACTAAGTAATTCTGTTTGACAGGGTCGGTTGCAGTGATAACGCCCTTTGTGACGTACGGTACTGACTTTTCCATCTTGCACTGGAGTAGTAGGTCAGAATGCCAACATTTAGGTTACATTTGCAATTGAACAGTTAGGCAACGAGACTACACGAGTGTTCGAAGTGATGATTCTCCTTTTCCACTGATAGGATTACAGGTATAGCGTACCACTCAAGTGTACAAATGTAACGCGGGCCCCGCGTCTAGTTCAAGGGGGATAGGCTTATTATGCTGAGAGAATACTAAATACAACTGAGAGACACAATACACAATACGTAAATGAGAGAGAAAACAAGTAAATTTGAGATACAAAAGTAAACCTGTTTGCTTCTTATGAGAATTCCTTTTCAAAATTATAAAATGTGCAAATGATTAAAATGATTATGTTTAAACTATTGAATTGGTTGACTGATCAGGTGAACTCCAGCCTCGGCAGCACTCGTATGGTAAACCTTGACATCGGCCTTCCAGGCTTCAGTACACGGAAATTCCACCCTTCGGAGCGCTGACAACTTCAGTTGGCTGTCCCCTTAGTACACTGAATGCCACTCTTCAGAGCGCTGACAACTTCAGCTGGCTGGCACCTTAGTACACTGAATGCTACTCTTCAGAGCGCTGACAACTTCAGCTGGCTGGCCCCTTGGTACGCTGAATGCCACTCTTCAGAGCGCTGACAACTTCAGCTGGCTGGCCCCTTAGTACGCTGAATGCCACTCTCAGACCGCTGACAACTTCAGCTGGCTGGCCCCTTAGTACGCTGAATGTCACTCTTCAGCCGGCTGACCCTTCAGCAGAGTTGTAACCAAGTCACTCTTTTTTGTGGCAAGTCAAGTCAACTACACTCATTTTAGCGACTCGAGTCAAGTCATGACTCGAGTCACTGTCATTTCAATGGGGGAAAATCGGCCAGAATTTTTCAAGTCAGTGACTCGAGTCATGACTTGATTAAAACTCTGCCCTTCAGTACGCTGAACTGGCACTCTTCAGAGCGCTGATAACCTCAGCCGGCTGACTCTTCAGTACGCTTAACTGTCACTCAAGTGGTCTGGCACCTTAGGGACGCCTCCGCGGATACTATCTCTGTGCGCGAGAAGAAGGGGGGCGGGGGCAGGGACCACAAACTGGCAATCAGTTCTCCGTCTGTAGGATTTTCCACTAATATATCAATAGTTCCGTCATAGTATACGGATTAATAAGAGGTACTTATGTACTAAGCTCCTTCTCTTAGACAGTTGGGTGACTCAGGCCAATCCTCAAATGAATTAGATAATCTTAACTCAAAATTAGGCCTTCGATGTTTAATCCAAGGACAGGTGACAGAAATAGGCCTGGAAGGTAAAAGGGGGGGGGAGGGGGACTGCATAGTACTTCGGTAATATCTAGTATCTAGCTATGGCCTAGGCTGTCCGAGACTTACACCAACACTGTCAGCGTAAGGTAATATGAACGACAACAGCCTAAGATTTACAACAGATTTTGCAGCTTTACGTACCTAAATATTCATTTACCCTAAAGTGATCCGTGATATTAATTATACTAGCCACAAGTTTCTCACCAAAACCTTCCCTCGCCTGCAAATCAGCACAATTCAATCTTCGAGTCAACTCTCGCCAACAGTCATACGTCCTCTTTGCTCTAGCTCCAACTCGCGAGTGTCCGGCGCTTTGCACGTACACGCCTGTTACCACCAATCACATCACTTGGCCCCGTGAAAGCGCAGAGAGACTTCTTCTTTTCAAATCAATAGAGCGCCATCTCCCTGGAACTTGCGTTACACAACCATAGCACATTTCCTATTTGGGAAATGACGCAGTGTGAACCATGGGTGACGAAAAGGATGTGAGTTCATATTTGTAATGGGTTGTTGTAGCATAGCAAATAAGAGACCCTAATACCGATGTAAAATGGAGGAAAAAATGCGTACTTTGGGCATTTTTGTGAAGTGTGAAGGGGTCGGAAAATCATCATCTTTTAAAGAAGCTCTCCGAGTCGAACCTTGAGCTGAAACTTCCAAAGGACATGGTGCACATATTTTGAACAGTGTGTGAAAGGCTTACTTGTGAACCTGCAGCCAGTTGAGAATTTCTGCAAGGGCTACGAAATGGGCCAACTTCAGGGTGCATGTCAAAGGAGGAATAATTGGTGGTGGGCTACGAGCAGCTTGCTTATGGCGCTCCGTCGGTAAGATTCGGGTGGGGGTGTGGCATGGTGTTTTCGTAGATTTAGGAAGGCGCCAGAATGTCTACGATTTATGCAAATTGTCCACGACGGGAGGAGTCTAGTCGGGTCGTAGGTAGTCGTGGCAGTGTGACCCGGCTTAAGATTAACTTCATATTTTGGAGAGTAACTGTGTACACGAAAAAAAAAAAAAAATAAGAATGCTTTCCTTAACTCCAAGGTTGCACACAGTATCATTATTCCTTCTATTATCCCTAAATACAGTACGACTTCTTACCTGGGAGTTGCAATTTGTCAGCTTGTCAGCTAGTTTACAGTGTCTTGAGTGATATTAATGTTTTGCAAGTAGACAACTTTTACTTCTAAAGTAAACTCTCCTGGGCATGTTAAATATTACCAGGGAGTTGTCCCTGATATTACATCTGTCATTCATAGAGTAAATTAATGTAATACATATCTGTTGGGTCCCTTCTTTACGTCACAAATTTACATACATGACTATTCACGATGTAAGTTTAAAAAAATAAAAAAATAAAATAAATACTCTGTAAAATGTCAATATTCAACAGGGTTTTGATGGGAATTGTATGCTTTGAAGTATTTCCTGAAATAGTTATTCTACCACCTCTAGCCATCCGTTATTTAGAATCCTGCATTCTGATTGGTTAAACACTGACCTGTTATTCTGCAAC
>WURT03171347.1:0-10472 GCA_009936505.3 Holothuria glaberrima | reverse complement strand
TACTACTACTACTACTACTACTACTACTACTACTACTACTACTACTACTACTACTACTACTACTACTACTACAACTATAAGTCCATATTTGACATTCAAGCTTTCCACTTTCACCTCCAACGTGGCTACGGAGCCAAACAAGACGCAACGTGAAATGGGATGATAGTTAATGTTTTACTTATAGAAAGGTGGGAAAAGAAACTGTTTCAGGCGGTGGAGGTTTCTCCAAAGCTGTCACTTCAAATGTCTTCCACTTTGGACAGTGAATTATTCCTAATAACCTCTTTAACTTGGAATGAAGGCAAAAGTAACTTTGCAAAGTCGGTATTATGCGTAACCACTTTAATGGGCATTAAATGGGCTTTAAAATTACTTTATACCATTCCATAGAGTGATCACCTTTTAAGTTGTTGACAGGATTCACTTAATTTTTCCAATCACCTAAAATATCTTTTGTGATGATATATAATTTTCCCTATTATAATATATTTCAAGTCATTATTAGCGCAATCTTGATTGACCTAAATCCAAACGAAATGTTTTGTAAAATAATTTTGGATTATTTATCACCAAATATGGCCAGATATTAAGGGCAACTCTGTCAAAAGTATTTTTAGTGATTATTTATTGTATTATATTTTATACATTATGTTCGTTATATAGGCGGCTAGTTTGTTGTTTCCGCTATCTTTGTTAGGCTAGGGTCCTGCATTAAATATGAAAAAATTATGTTTTTAAGTACTCTTGTGCAAAGGATTGGAAAGTTCAGCCATAATTGTAATACGTTAAATAAAATCATTATGAATGAAGCATGTAGAAATTTATTTTTAAGATAACTTCTGTGTCATTATTGTGTCAAATATATTTTTTAAAAATATCTTCTTTATTTTTATTTTACACAAAATAACTTATAACTTTTGCGCACGTTTGTTAATGACAGCCATTTGGAATGAGTAAGACCCAAAATATTTACTGTTACCACTTGATTTCATGTTTTAGGGAACATAATGTTTCAAAAAATATTGGGTTGAAGAGATGTGTGAGCGCCGTTTAAGTGCCTCTGGCCCATGCCCTTTAGTTTTATCAACACTCTTATTATATATGTTACCAAATTTAATGATTTATTGCTCAGAGCAATGTACAGAAAACTTCTGCAGGTGTGGATCAAAAAACTCAACATTGTCACGGGGCTGTTTCAACACAACGAAAGTTAGGACGAGGCGAAGTATTACCTTCAAGAAAGTACAATCAGAAAAAGGATGAAACAGGTCAAGCTGACTACGGTAAATGATGGTTACAATTATACTCAGAAATCAAGACAATAACTTAGAGACTACGACAAGTTATATTCATATGGTTACATTATCTTAAAGTAAAAACACAATGAATATATCTCAACCGTACTGTTAAAAATTCTCTAAAGTTTGTACAATAAAAGCGATGACGAAAAGGTGTTTTGGATCGTTCATATTGCCTATTTTTCACACTTTTGAACTTTAATAGGGTCAAAGCCCTTGAGAAATGTAATTATATTATTACTAGATTAAACAAACAACATTTCTGTAGGACTGCCATTGCTAATAGCAAATGGGAACAAAGGTTAAAAGGACATCTGCACTGTTTCCTTGCACAGGTGTTATTTTTCTTTTAAAGGTCTTTTCCACAGACTTGAACAAAGCTAATAGCGAAGTATAGTTGTCGTGTTTTAGACTTGCCACAGTTATTAAGTCCCGTATGGTAACAGTTTTTTTTGTCTTGCTTTATCCTGTACCTCTTTTACAATGTTGTAATTTTTATAAACCATATTCTATGCAAGTTAAAAGACAAAAAAAGGATTGTAAATAATTTGAACAAAAAATATGCTTCTCTTGCCCTTAATCGACTGTTCTTAGTCTAACTCGGAGATTTCAACGCCTTTCTGTTGTTTTCCAGATTGATATTCCAATCAAATTGCTCATTCTCCCCCAACAGTATTATTTAGGTCAAGAACTAATCTATGATATGAAGCAACTAGTTCTAAAGGATCGAGTGAATACAAAAATAAGTTCATCGTTGAAATTAAACCGCAGCAATCACAAATTCCGGTTTTAAATTTAGAGTATTTCGTACAAATCTAGGGTGTCCTACTTGAAGGTTATGGAATCGTACCAGCTAATTGCATATTCATATCAGTGATGGCAACTCTTGGGAATTTCCTAAGATATTGGGAATATACGGATTGACTTGATAAACTTAAGAATTGGACTAGATAACTTGTAAATGTAAATAATTGAACCTTAGGGAGTTGAGAATAGCCAATTTCAAACATTTTGCCCTTGTAGAAGCTTCTCAGTTATAACATCATAAGTTAACAGATACTTGTCATGCAGACGGAGGTAAGTGGCACTCTTTAAGTTTGAGATTTCATATCTTTGATTGACTGAGCATATGATGCTGTTTACAAGCACACAGTTGGGAACGTTTTAGCTACCTTTGAAAATCTTGTGACTTTCAGGCAAATGATCTTGGGCATTTTGACAAACTCGCTGGCATCCAGTATGTTTAATATAAAGTTGTCTGAACTAAATGACTATGATATGGCAAGGCACAGAGCAGGTTCGTGTATCCTGCTCTCTGTGCTATCACACTGGAATATTTTTCAGATTGAGAAAAGTCTCAATACCGCTTTAACTGAAGACAATAAAAGCAAGCAGCATCGTATCCATTGCAATCAACTTGGCGTTTGTGTGTATTGTGTAAGGGTGCGTATGTCCGGATGTGTGTATATGTGACGAAAGTTTGTGTACAAGCAAAAACCTAGTAGGAAAGGTCTGCTGCACTTGATATTTGACAGGTTTGTAAATCTGGGTGTGAAATTGTGCCCTATTAGTGTTGGTGCCAATATCATGCACAGTTTTGAAAGGGCGGGGCTAAACGTAAAATTCTTAAAATGGCGATATCTCACTAGAAGGATGGCTGATAAGCTTCTTATTTTGTATGGATAATCTAATAGGCAGAGGTGATAGTTTTTTTGAGAACAGTATGCCATTTTTTGTAATATCCATAGGTGGGCCGAGTTAACTGTTCAAATGGCTAGAAATGCCTGTGTACAAGCAAACCGCTAGTAGATAATATCTGCTGTGTATGAAACAGAAATGTTAACCTGGGTGTAAAGTTGTGCCTTATTGCTTTTGGCGCCAATATCATGCATAGCACGGTAATGAATAAGCGGGGCTAAATTTTCAAATCTTATAATACAAATACCCTTTGTTAAAATGGTTGATTTAGCTCCATATTGGTATGGATAATGTAAAAGGCATAGGTAATAGTTCTTCTGGAACAAAATATCACTTTCATTAATATTTATGAGTGGGTGCGGTAAATTTTGAAAATGATTGAAAATGCTTATGTTCAAGTAAATCATAGTTGGAAAGATCTAACGTGCTTGATATTTGGCAGGTATGTTAATCGGGGTGTGAAGTTGTACCCTATTGCTTTTGGCAAGGATATCTTGCATAGTAATGAGTGGGCCGGGCGAAACCTGATAATCTTAAAATAGCAGTATCTTTCATTCAGGATGGCTGAATATCTCCATATTTAGTTTTAGGCTACTAGATTTAGATAAAATTTGTTTGTTAAGTCAAACAAATTGCAACAGTTTGTTTTATTGTTGAATATTGTTTATTAAGTTTTTTTTGATGGAATATCCTGAATCGGATACATCTTTCAGCCAGGAAATTACCTAATTTACATGATTCCAAAATGGTCGCTGTTTCCCAGTTCCAGCTTTATTTTCTCCAGGACTATTCACTTTCAGCACCACGAATGTATTAAATTGAGAACAAACAACAACTACGTGGACCGCTTACACAAAAATGAACCTGAACGACTTCTCAGGAATGCTACTTAATTTGCATAAATACAAAATGGACGCCAGACTCCGAAACTGTGATCCCTTTTTGCTATTCATTACTGACAGAATAGGCCAAATTTAACTGTTAAAAAAGACCTTTCGCTATGCATGTCATGAATTGCAGTCGGATGAACATATCAACACGTTTCTGTTATGCAGAGGGGACGGGGGAGGGTAGTGGGCCTTCAGACGTTGGAAAAAAACCAAAACAAACGAGGTACCCAACGAATTTTGTCAAATTGCATTTTCAAGTTAAACCGATCTGGCAGTCAAGAGCTTTGGGTTTCTGGTTACAACGGCATGAAGTACCGTACACATCGGTCATCTACCGCTGAAAACGTTTCATTCGACACGGTAGCAAATGTGCAGGAAGCAGGCGGGGTTCTGGGGACATAATTTGTGGGGTCTATGTTGCCATTGACCCTGTAGCCCATAGCCATGAATTCTGATATAGGGGGCACCGGTACAGAGAAGGTGGGCACTGAAAAGACTATGTTTGTAGCTAGTGATGCCACCAGATGATGTCAATTTGCGGGAACCTCAAAAGATGATATTTCAAGCCGTACACGGATAGCTTACAGAAATTGGCCCTTCGTGTGAATCGCGCGAGAAGTTTCCCATCCCTGGTAGCAATTACCCACTCCTCTTGCGGTACAGAGACGTGGAATTTGTGGACAGCCTCATAAGTGAACGGAACAAGGCTATGGTCATGACTGCATGATGGTGCTTCTTCACCTCCGCAAAGCGTAGGTGAAGAGTTGAGTGTTTTTCGGACGGTGAGGGATCATGCTGTCACGGGCTACCATAAGGCCCTGAGGTGATTCAGCATAATTTTGGTGGGATCCAGACTGAGGGGAAATTCCCGAAATTCATACGATGAGAACACTAGCACTAACTTTGAACTGATCTCCCAATGACACTGAGAATGCACCAAGCCCTTCACATTTCACAGTTCAATTCACAGTTATCGTATCTTTAATTAGAACAAAATTTTGCATAAACAGCTTGCAACAGGGTGAAATGTACTACCATCATGGGCGGAAAAGTATTTCTTGCGTTTAATTTGTGATTCCAGTAAATTCAAACAATAAAGTCATCACTGGCCTGTTACGAATGTTGCTCAAGGTATTAGATTGCTAAATGAAAGTCCATTGAAGCCCGCATCAAACCCTAGTTTGTGCTAGAAAAGATCACTGATACTTTTGTGCTAATGATCTTCATAAGTAATACATACATATTATGCATAGAAATAAGTGGCCAGGGTAAAATATAAAAACTTTGAATGCAAAATTTGAATCTTGAAGACAAACAAAGCACACTGCACCCCCGCAATAGATTTCGCACGCGCATGTTATGGACTGTTGCGCACATCCTACGGTACATAAATCAGCTGTCTGCATTTGTTGGTATAAGTTACAATGATACACGTTTGCTTCCTTTGGAAGGTGCACTTTTTGTTCTGTGATGTCATATGCATAAGGTCCATAGGGAGCTTAGGGATACATATAACAGTTGATGTCTAATTTTGTGTTGTACATAGATTGAATGACTAAATTTCATTGAATGGAGAATAAGGGAATGAACGACTTTTAGTTCTTATTAACTTATTTTTTTCTACTATCTACAGATTTAGACAGTATTTTAAAGTCAGATGTAGTGCAAGTATTGGTGAGCATGGGCTTTGATGTAAATACTATTAGAACAGTTATTCAGAAAAGGTTGAAAAAGGGTTTAGGGGCCTATCAAGATACAGAAGACCTGTTTAATGCGATATTTGCTGAAGACGAAATTCGCCAAACGTCAGATGATATTGAAAGTACACGTCGAGGCTCCGATCCTGTCAATTCCTCGGAAAATCAACTTGTGACAGAGAATAACGATGATGTTGGAAAAAGTTCACAAACGAGGGAAACTGAAGATACACAGAAAGAATTAGGTTTGTTTCTTAAAATTTATGAAATGCTTTAAAAGTAAAGCCCCCTTCGCTTGAAATAGGAAGGTGATACCACAGATATCCTGCTCAAAGAATTTCACAAAAATAAGCTAACGCTCTGTGTAAAAGCTATAAACTTTGGAGACTACCTGAAAGCAAGAAAATAGCTTAAAGCATGTAAGTTAAGATTACAGTAAATCTCTTTTACATGTTATCAGTTATTCTGATGAAATAAGTTATTGGTTTTTTATGCAAACAAAAGACAGTTTACACTTTAATAAAGGTTTAATCAGCAGGACAGCGGAATATGGTCAAATTTTTGACTTAATTCGGTTAAACACTAAATCATTTTGGCTTATTTTTTAACCACACTTAGTCAGATAACTTACCAGAATATGGGTCGATACCCGGTAAATCAGACTCTTTTTTAGCAAGAAATATGATCGAAACTCTATGTAGACTGTGAAGTCTACAAGTGACCGATATATTCTCCTTTCTGTTTATAGCGTTATTATCGCAGAAGTTGGAAAAATTAGAAGAAAAAAACCTGTGCAAAATTTGTCTCGACGGTGAAGTTGATGTGCTTTTCCTTCCTTGCAAACATCTCGTGGTTTGCAAGAGTTGCTCAGAGAAATTGGATGACTGCCCGGTCTGTCGAAGCTACATTGACGAGAAGGTCAACGTGTTCATGCCTTAAAAGTTGTTTTTTTAAAGCGATTACGCTTTTCATTGCAAAAGTGTTACAGCATATTGACGGAAGGCACAAATGCCATGAATATTTACGAATCTCACATTGTCGGTGATAATCAGTAGTTTTAGAAGAGTTTCATTTTCGCATAGTTTTCACAAGACATAAAGCATGCAGTTTCACAAAGACTAAAAGGAAACGGTTTTGACCTAAGTTTATTGTATTTGTCCTTTAACATCTAAAACCTGTGCAAAAAGATTAAGTTAATTGCACACTATAGATTGATAATAGTACTTGTTAAAGATCGGTTGAAATGAATGTCAAACTTGATTACAACATTACACATAACCTACCTTTGAGCTGGCAATGATTTTAGCAAAGACCTACGTATCTCGGCATTTGTGAAATGGTTTGAAGGATATCGAAATTTTTAACCGTAAACATTTTACTTATTGGTGAAATAATTAATTCATTTTCATCGGTAAGAGGGTGTAGGCAAGTCACAAACTTTCGACGTCTTCTCCCCCGAAAGCACCTTGCAATTAATCATACTGTAAACAGTGGTCGCACTACGGAGACATGAGGAGCATTGGGTCACCTCAGAATTTTCCTTACTCCCACGTTACTCCAGGTACGTATAGTAATAATCCAGTCATCTTTAGAGCTATATGCTCCTTTAAACAGCATTTTAGGGCCCAACCATAGCCACACAGTTTGTGTCCCATGTTTACTTTTAGACAGCTCGCTTGATACCGTTTGAGCCTCGATAATCTTTTGCCATTATTGATGTAATTGCTATTATGACAGTTGGCCAGATTGCGATAACTGTGGTCTATCAAATCCATTAAGATAACTTAAATCGCTTCCTAGACATATTCCAAAGGCCTAAAGACGGTCCCGGGTGATTCCTTTTCAATTTTCTATTTGCCTTGTCTACCCAACGGTGTACCAAGGGGAGATACCCGTACTAACAGCCTTTGGGATTGTAATTCCTTGGCCAAAAACTTTTTAAAAGTTGCACCAATTTCTATACATATAATCATATCAAGTTGTGCCTAAGGTAGCACCATTTTGCATCTAAGCTACTGTGAAATAAACAAACCTGGAAGGGGCATAGACACAACCTTAGGTGCCAACTGTCCTAGGAACACCACTATCATAGTCAAGACTTTGGTTCAGACCCTGACCTTACATGAAAGAATGGAATGGCATCAACTTTATATGTATTTGGTTCCTGAAAGAGACAATTCACTAAACATGGACGTTTGCTACCTTACCTTCTCGTAAAATTCAGTGTAATATCTGACAAATATAGATCAGTTGTGTGGATCAAATTGCCATATAAACACCTCAGATTTGCATGTAAGCGTTAACAGAATTCGAAAATTTTCCGAAAAGGCAAACCCCTATGCACCCCTCCCTAGGCCATAGATTTACCAATGGAAGCGTGGACTGACATCCCTTAAAAATAAATTTGTCCATATCAAGCTTAGTTATGCCAAGTTATGTAAGTTTGAATGGAGTGTTGAATGGTAACGCTCAGTGCTATTATCCATTACATTAATATCTTCTTGGCTACTTTCCACATTTCCACAACTAATAAATGTGCACATACAACTTACAAATTCCTGGGAAGCGTCATGTATTTTCCTATCTGGAGGTATTTTCTTGGCACGATAACAGCCAAAGAAAGAGCGTTTCTCCTCGAAAGTGCCACATATTAAGTCTTTTGATCTCACCTTTCCCCTCCCTGAATTTTTCTATAAAACCTTCCAAAGCCTTTGTTACATCCAGATTTTGAAAAAATTACAACCAGCTACTTTAATACAGAGCGTTGGTATTTCTATTAACCGTATTGCACGACAGTTTCTGCGTTTGCATTCTTTTTGATTATTATATTTCAGTTTTAATTTCAAAAACACTACAATATTATTGATTGAGCTCTTGGTAGTGTACTAAATATAGTATATATCAATGTTACATGTAAATTTATATATACATATATGTAAAACGCTTATTCTCACCTTAGGGCGAAAGTCTTTATACCACCCAACCTTAAGGCGAAAAATAAAACATAATAAAATACATAAGCTTATATTTCCCCTTAACGTCTTCAAGATATAACCAACGTTATTTCAATGGCCTACCATCCGTGCGTGTTAACAAAAAGATGTCCGTAAATTCGTCGACTTTGAAGTAATTGCATAAAGATTGTGTGTTTAAAAGGAGGTTACCACACGTGTAAGTGTTCCTATATTAAAAGTTGGTGAAAACGCCATGTCGAAGTGATTTTCTAGCTCTATTTCTTTCTTCGCCCTATGGTCGACTTTTCCACAACTTTCTTCGCCCTAACGAGGGAATTAGTGAAATATTTATATATATTAAAGCCTAGGACACATATTCCTATATACGCATACACGTGTGGGTAGAAATTTCTCAACCTCTTTTCCTGTATATACATGTATATATTTATATTTATATATATTTATATATGTATATAAATATCTATATATATGTGTGTGTTTGTGTGTGCGTGCGTGTGTGTGCGTGCGCGTGCGTGCGATACTGTCAACTCAGTGGGGTGGTCTATTGATGATGCCTTGCCGAGGGGTCCTTGCTGTGATGCAAAGGAACCTTATGCATTCATTCAGATCCCTATTTGTGTTTGTATGTGCGTTCGTGTGTTCGTATTTGTGACATTTACGCTCCTTTTGATGATATTTCAAGAGAAGAAGCTCAGATCAGTGTCATACTTGGTATGTGAATGCATCATGATAGGAAAAGAAAACCCTATTGTTTTTTGTGGACGTCAAATCTCATAGTAGGTTACCGGATATTAAATACTGAAAACCTTGTAATTACAATATTCTAATAATTAAAAATGAAACAAGTTTCATAAGTTATATGTGGATGCACCGTATTAAATAAAAGTAGCTTGAAGAGGTTAAAGATCATTTGAGGTCATCACAGGTCTGAAAAACTTCTCAACACAATTTCTTAAATGGAAATATTGCTTTTGTCAGACTTTTTAATTGAATATATACTGCTTTACCAACGATCATGTCCCTTTCGATGAAAAAGAGGTAACTGGGGAAAATTTCTAGCCGGTGAGCACTAATTAACAAGTAGTTAACATTTCTGTAACAACTGAAAAATTTGTTCACCCAAACAATTATGCATGCTAGACCACACCTTCGTCATCCTTGATTTGAAATCCACAACAATCAAATCAATTTATCACTTGACGTGAGACAATAACAAACGCCTTCTACAGCACGTGCAAAATTTTCGTTAAATACGAAGAAACTGAGGAGATTCGTTACTACACTGCCTGTATTGAAATACAGTTAGTATACTTTTAACTTCCCTGGTAAAAAGTACTCTACAAGGGAGTTATTTGGATAACGACTCCCTGTCTATACATAGCGATCGATAGTTATTGTAATTCGAATTGTAGCCCTTGGGCCTTAGCAGGATGCTTCTCTTTCGAAACAACAAGATGTGAAAGACATTGTTGGTGCTTCAGCAACTGCTGTGATCGGTAATTATCCCCTATAGGCAAAAGGAAAGTTTTACGAACCTTTTATGCCGCTCTTCAAAAAATTATGTTCAAGTAGTATTCCTCAAATAAAGACCACGTTGGTACCGTTATGCACACAGAAGTGTGGGCCCTCATATATAGTGCTTCTATGTGAACAGCATTGTGGACAGGGAGATGGTACTGAGTCTACCTGGGTGGGCTGTAATATCCCACAGTACAGCACCGACTGTACAGAAACTGTCGTGGTAGTTTGTTGTAAACATGAAGGACAGGTAGACTGGGTCGTGGGAAGTGCTGTGGGTAAGCGAGGTCAACACGCATTGCGTAATGCATTAGAAAAGTCCGCCCCTTGAAACTGGGTGTCATGACTTGGCCGATAGCGTCACGACTTGGCCGATTTTTTAACCGCAAAGATCAG
>WURT03171335.1:8093-27999 GCA_009936505.3 Holothuria glaberrima | reverse complement strand
CAGGAACATTTTGAAAATACTTGAGAGAGAAAAATAAGAGGAGATATGTATAGCAAATTTTTGATAATAAACTTGGGGACTGCCTTATCCCTTTAAGCTTCAAGAGGTTCTACAACAAAGAATACACAATACGAACTTTCACATTTCTCGGAAACTATGCAGCTGCTAACTACAGAATTAGTCTCTAGTAGTTTTTATCGTTCATAGTTTTCATTGCATTTGTTACTAGTAGGGCTATGCCACTTTCGAGTCTATCTCAGAGCTGGTCTTTTTGATCGTATCCTACATATCTTCAATGTTTTTATATGTGATATGTCTTCAAAAGTAACCATTGTTAGAGGTCAATTTCATAGCTTACCCAGTAATTCTTACCCGCAGTAATTCTTACCCAGTAATTCTTACCCATTTATTCTTACCAAGTAATTCTTACCCAGTAATTTACTTGACTGGCGCCGAAGTATCCGTGTTTGTTGTCCTTTCGGGGACGCTTCTCTGCCTTTTGGCTAAGATCATGTATAGTATCTGTCCTTTTCAGCCAATCTAGAACGGGACCACGTGCGACAGGCCCTTGATGTAGAGGTCTGAGGTTGGTAAGTTGTCCCTTGGGGACTTAGCTCCTTTGGAGAGCAGAACTCCTTCGGGAGTAAACATTTGGTCTTCGCCCGTTGGCTCTTCACCAGAGAGTAGAGGGGACTTTGGAAAAAGTACCGAACTTGACCGTTCTTACACAACACTGTGCACATATAATAATTGATCCTTAACTTCGAGTAGATTTCATTTTGTGCATGGGCTCTGACTTGGAGTTCACGAGGAGTCCATTCCGAGACAATTCCAATTCGGGGACCTTACATTCAGGGCCAATTTCGAGTCCATTAAAACGGACTAGAATTCGGAATCTAGTCCGAGTCTGGATTCGGCCTGCGGGCGTTACAGCATGGTACTTTTTTTCCAACGATCTCCTCGAATCTCTGGCGAAGAGCCGAAGGGCGAAAACCAAACGGAGTTCTGCTCCCCAAAGGATCTACGTCCCCAAGAGACAACTTCAACTGAATATGACAAACTGGTTATTAGTATAAGTAGTAAAACTATTAAGGATTTATGCAGATTAAAATATTTTAAAGTTCATAGCAGGAATAGAAATCAACATAAATTTACAATATCATACAAATAGTGATCTCCAACTATTTATGCACCAATTAAGCTAGTAATCAGCTAAATTTTCCACGACTTCTTTGCCTGAAGAGCTGTTGAACTATATAAGAGAAAAAAGAAATCCCGATATAAACAAGTATGCCATCTGTTTTTCCTTACAACAAACGTCTATTTGAGTGATCCATAGTGCAAATAAAGCGCCCGGCGACAACTTAGCTACATTCTTGAAAAATTTTCAAAGTGAAGATGATTTTAGTTTTACGCCTCATTTTTAGCAGTATTCTGCTCAGTTTGAAGTGAATCTCTTTAGAAAAGGCCCAGTACCTGGCAGTATGTAAATTAGCTCAAATCCGGGTAATGGCGCCTATTCAGTCTCATCAAGGACTCTGACAAGTAGATGTTAATTAAATTCGCTCGCATAATACTCCAAGTCGTTGTTTCAGGTAATGAAGAGGTGCTTTAAACACTTTTGCATTTTTGTTTTACCAGCAGAACTAGTGATTGATCGCAAATACACTATATACAGGTTAGGCTACGCGTCCATCCACGTTGGCAAATGAAGTGTGGGATACCTCATCATGCGGGGGTAAGCCTGTGTAATGCTGTGACGAATTAAAATGGAAATCGGACATGCTTTGGTATCTCTACCTGGTTTAAATATTGACTGTTTTTTATTTCAGTAATTTGTAGTACACGTTTTTGTTTTTGTGCATTTTGCTTCTGCTGTAATCACGTGACAGTTATCTTCGATGTCAAGGACGATGTTTTCTTGTTGGTATAGCATCAAACGTTAACCTCTGTTGGATGTATCAAATCTCAAATGTGCATACTGGCTATTACGATGCTAATATGCTTTTCCGAGCGTGCACTATCGAGTGATTACGATAGCTAAAGTGTTCAAAAATGTTATTTGGACGGTAAACTTCAAGAATAAAGAGGTAAGGTTTATTGAATTTAATCATTTGGACATAACAACTTTACAATAGTACAAGTTCGACCCCCACATTTATCCACATAAAAAGCCTACTTAGAAGAATCGAGGAGAAAGTTACTCGGGCGTGTATACAAACTTCATAAAGTACTCTAAAGCGCTGAGGAATTATTGTGTTATATCTGAGATTTGGAAATAGGTCTCTAAGAATAACTATACTAGCTGGTCCCGATGTTGTACTACAGTACAATCAAATGGGGGGGGGGGAGGGTGTGCTACAATCAAATGGAGGGGGAGGGGAAGGGGAGGGTAGCTGGCATTTTATCTTCCTGATCAAATATCAACAACGAGAACCAGCAGAAGTGCAGCTCAGTACCTCGGAGAAAACCAGTGTTGCCTTTTATAGATTCTCGCTGTAAAAAATCTACCTTGGGTAGCAGCAACCACGAAAGATCCGCTATGCAGGCTGAACAATGGCAAATAAAAAAGCTAGGAGACTGATTGCAGCAATACTTTAAGGGGAAAATGCAGTCACCCCAATTTGAATTAATATACGTACCCGTACCCTAATTCATGAATGGCTGTGTTTCAGTCATGTGACGATAATTTTGTTACTGAATTATTCAAATCATGCCTACTTACTGTAGTTTACCTTTAATATGACATATTTTTGTTTGGTTATTATATCAAAGATATTTAAAAAGGAAGTACGAGAAAAGTGCAAGATTTAGATGTTTCCACTTCCCGCATACATTTTAGGCGACTACTATTTCCACTTAAATGCATGAAACGAAATAAGCAAAAAGAACATTTAATTATTAACGAGTTTTGTCATGTGGATGCGTTGAATTTGCCTAGATGGAAAAACAGTTTTCCCATCATGCAATGCAAAACCTAAAAATAGCATGTCTTCAAAAATTTTTCTATTCTTCATATGCATGCTATTGAGATGGAGGTTTGACTTCCTAACAGACCTTATGCACATGACCTAACAAGGTTAATAACTGAAGTGCGAATGGTCCAGTCAGAGGAACGGCAAGTACAGTTTTGTACAACCACTAGAGCAGCATGCCCTCTAAAATGGCGGTAATCAAGAAGGTGATGACGTCAGTGCCCAAGGATATACAGAAAATATATCCTTTAATCGGTTTTTTTTTGAAAGCATCAAATTTAGTCACCAGCATATGCTTTAAAGAATAGTGCTTATTTTATATCGAAAACAAATTACTTCATTTAACGGGGCTAATTTAAATCGATGCATTTACTGAGACCTTTCAATATGTCTTTAAACATACGTAAAAGTTGTAATACGTGCATTATATTTATTTGAGTGGAACAAAGCCATGCTGTTTCACTCAATAATACTTAGACTTAATTACATTCTTAGTAAGAAAACCGTTGGAATTATTTCTCGAGACAAACCTTTTCAAAATTTGACCATTTCTAAGATTTCTCATTAGTTGTGCAAACATTATGACAGTGTCTGTATTTCTTTTAATCCTATTTAAATTAGCTGTTATTTAATTACAGTTAGTTTTTTCTTTTTTAATTATGTGTATAGCATGGACATTTTCCAATTAGACAACAGCGATTTCCAAAATAAGGCCCTAAACTAATGCCACCCAATCTTTTGGAATAAAAAAAACGGATAAACTATCCATTTTCTTGTGAGCCCCTCCTTCTACGACACAAAAGTGCATATGCAAAACCAACACAGGTCTTGTATAAGATCAATATTTGATGGATTGTGATGAGAAATGTGGCTATTTTGAACATTTTCATACATTTTACATAAAGTAGGCTGGTTTGGCCTTTTACATATCTACAGAATAAAGATAGATGAAAAGATACATACAGCCACTTAATGTAAGAAAGCTGCCGGAATTTCTCAAAGAAAATGGAAATATTAGAAGTGCAACAGAGGTGAAAAATGACTATTCTTTGACATGACAAAGCGATTTAACAGTCACTGTGTCCTAGATAATGCAAATTACAAAAGTGGAACTGAATAACCCGAAGGATTCGCTTTCCTAAAATGTAAATTTTTCAATTTACATAATGGTATTCATACTGCATCTTCTTCAAATTAAGTCTTTACATAATCTTCTTCCCAACATCAGTTGCTGAACACATTTTAAACGGAATTTAAATGAATCCTCAAATAAGTTACTTTCAAATAGTGCGGTATCGATTGTGTCGTTACTCGGAAAACTGTGGCTAAAGATCCAGGATAGAGATAAACATTATCTGATCATCTCGAGCTGGATGTAGAATTAAATAAAGTCTTTTCATGGTGTGACTCGAATGATCTATTGGTTAGAAGATTCGGCATTATTAACTTCAAAATACTATAGTGGTAAATGTCTTGTTGATTAAAGAAAATATATTGCATTTGCAATGCAGAAAATTTTCATAATTTAAAGATAAATATGACAGGAAATCCAAAGTGAGGTATCTTTATAACTTCTTTTCAAGAAATAAGGATATCACGTTATTTGTAATTTGTTCAATGTTAATATCATGTAAAGAGAAGAACAAATTTATTTATTGTTTTAAAATTTTATGATTCGATCATCCCTCCACATTTCAAGTAAAACTTAAACTGTTTAAGAGGGATTTGCATCACCCCAAGTATGACTTTTAGTTGGTGGTAAGCAAAAGTCTCAGTTGGTGACTACTCTGTAAGTGACATTAGAGTTACAAAATTCAAAAGATGCAGAGCAGCTCATATTACACAGCACGCACAGAGAGTGTTTTGGTTTCACATAGGGCCTTGTTTACTCACCAGGATATGGCCTAAAAGCAATAAACTGTGCTTGTGTCTTCACAAAGGAGAAGCTACAGACAGTTATGGGCGGGGCTAGAAGTAACTTAATTTGGGAGAATTGGAACTGTCTCTGATGAGACGATTTCCCCTTTCAGTTTGGAAATTCCATTCTTTCATTAATATGTTGCACTTTTTCTAAACTTCGACTCTCTGGCAAAGAGCCAAGGGGCGAAACCACTGCTGTTTAATCCCTAAGGAGTTCTGCTCTCATTGTTGTTCAGTGGATTATAATTTTCAATGACAGTTGTGCCTATAAATCTACAGAACAAATAAGTTTACACATCTTGAATAACGTTGTATTGTTAAGTGTGCATCATAAAAGTTAACAATGTGCACAAGCTTTCAATAGAACCACAGAAAATAATGGGCTAGTATTTTCATTGGTAATTTCGTATTCGAATTGTATTAACGACTGGTCATATAAGTCTACTGATTACTTGAGAAATGACGTCTTTATCCGACTACATATATCTTCAGTTATATTTTAACTGTATTGCACGTATATTTACAGCATCATCTGCACGTAAGACACCTATGCACTTACACATTTTACTGGTAATATATTTCCATAAAAAGAGTTTTAAGAAACACAAAACTCGTGTTTTACCACCTCTGATCGAGGACATGACAAGTATTGGTAATCCATCAAGTCTTGATAAATATGAACAAACTTATCAGTGACGTGTCCACTGGGAGAAGTGGGTGGTTGTTTTTCCAAAATCGATTTCGAGTGATCTATTTAGATACATTTAACGTGAAAATTTCAGTTTCTGTAACACCGACATTTATTCAGTGCGCTTTCCACCTATGTGGAGCATAATTTGTGTTAATTCTCTTGGTAACGACTGTTTTGTCTAGTTTAAGGTTTCATTAAATGATTTAAGCTGACAAGTTGCAGGGAAAACATTAAAACATGTTACACTTAAAGATCCCTTCATCTCCTGAATGTCTGCATTTTTGAAAAGGAAAGTAGTTCTCCCCTATTGGTACTAATCCAAATTCTTCCTTGGCAAACAATCTAACTTAAAAGAAACAAAAGAGGTGCCTAATGAAAGCGAATTTTAAGTGGAGACATGTTGTCTCCTTTTTGGAGTAAAAATTGGAACGTTATTTGTTGACGTATTCCCCTTTGCACACCAATCATGAGAGCTGTTTTTTATATAAGAAATCTTGAATGTCGTTTGGGAGCTACACAATACATCGCTGTCCCACACCACACATCAAATAACACCATTAACAAAAAAAAAATAAAAAATAAATAAAAACAAAGAAAGAAACCAGTCCAAGCGAAATCAGCCCTTAATCCTCGCGGCTTGTATTTAACACTAACAATATAAGTGTGCTCTACATTTTATCTCAAGTATTTTTCTTCGATTTCAGCTCTACATCGTCTAAAGCAGGCCCCTACGATTTTCTTTTTATTTTTGGCTATCGATCAGATTGTTGGAAATGTTTACATGCAATCACATCCCTAGTGCCTTTAACGAACACGTAACTCGGCACCCTTTCAACCGAAACGTGGTATTTACAGCTGATAAGTTCAAGATAACGTGTAGGTTTTTATTTTTCATGAACGCATTCTGAGGGGATATTGAACCAATCTTGCTCTATTTTTAATTCAACACTAGAATATAATTTGTGTTCAAGTTTTCCATCCATAAAAAAGCTACAGGTAATACGATCGTCAGCTTGCATATCATTACAAAAGAGACGGATTTTAAATTTCAGATCGTAGGCACGAAAAATCAATGAAACTTATACTTTACTATAAAATGATCAGGTGAAAGGAATTTTGTTCATTTTGTGTTGTTACATCGTCAAGGGGTCGTTCACTTGCTTAATCTCCACTGAAGGGTTTAAAATATCAGCCAGGTCATTGTCAAAGGAGCCTAAAATGTGTGACTGTCACGGTTTAACTACATTATGAACATAGAGCTAACAGATTCTGGTATAGCAACTAAATCCTGCGTGCATCATGTATGCCTCAATCCATGCATCGTCATTTTACACGAGGGTTTTCTTATCTTGAAAAAAGCCATCTTTCTTTCCAGTGGACTTTTCCGATTTAGATATTATCACGTTGAAGGAAAATGAGTACATGTTGCCTGAATTTTGTCTCGAACTCTTTTTTCTCCTATAGGCCAAAGTAATTGTAGCAAAGAATTAACGAAAAGCGAATGATACAGGAGCTTATACAAATGAACAAAACCCGTGCTAAATACAGGTCTAAGTGGATTCGTCATCTCAAAAAGATGTTGCCTCGGGATTTTTTCTTCAAAATAATAAAAGGAGGCGTAAGTCTTGAGTGATAGTAGGTTCATTTTCCGAAATTACAGAGATTTAAAAAAAAAATACAGCAAAAGAGAGAGTGACAAGTCAAATTATTCGAATAGTTGATTAAGAAGCATTTTGTAGAATCGAAAACGACGGAAAAATTAACTTCAGCTGTAGCTGACTTCTGTTAGGCTTGTGGGTATATTTTAAAGAAAATCTGAAGCAGGCAAGGGAATACAGGAAAAAAGATAGTTTCCTTTAACAGACCTATGTAGGTCTGTTGTCGTGAGTAAGGTGATTACGACACAATGTGATGTAACTTAGTAAATATTTAAAACACGCATGTACACTCCCTTCTATTATCCATTGTTGCCAAGGCCTAACTCTTGCCTGAAGCTAGAGGGGCCATCCAGGGGTCAGATCACCCATCCTTCCTCCCGGCAATGATTTTTTCGTATCAGTAGTGCAGAACTCTTTGAACTTCACAATGGCCGTTCCATACAACCACGTTTATCGTCAGAACGTGATCGCAACATCCTCAGCAACTTTCGTTAAGAGGACCTCTGCTTCCCCTCTAAAGAGAATGTTCATGCTGCGCAACCGCCCAGTTGTCGCCAATTCACAGCATAAAATTAAATAATAAATAGTTCAATGACAAATACGCCGAGACTCGCGCCTTGGAGTAAGTTTTTCAGGCTCTTGGTTAACACGAAAGTGGAAGTAGCCCGAACGAGTTTGTAGAGCATTTTTACGAGCAGCTTACAGTTCTACATAATAGCTCATATATGGACTTTAAATCCGTTGTAGATTAAATCCTGGCCTCTCGCCTGCAACTTCTTCGCACAGGCTAAACAATGATGAACACCCACCTTCTACACCCCCCAAAAAACAGGCATAAAATCCTAGTTATAAAACATAAAATGAATAACATACACTGCCCTCATTATGGAGACAAAACTATATCATTTACACTTGAATATCTCATTTGGTCTCTGCAATCACTGAATTCATTCGTTTTCTTTCTTAACTGCCTTTATTTAATCAATGTTTATATATTGTTAAGCCTATGCGTACGCATGAAATCTAATTCACAAACATGTCAAACTTTGACTCTAAATTTCTTGTATTGACAAGGAGGAAGACAGGATTTCTGTCATTGGTGGAAAAAGTAACCTTGAAGAAATCATTTCGAATCTTTACCTTACGGAGCATTTCAAAAGCTAACTGACGTGAGAAAAATACACGGGAGACGTAATAATGTGCACAAAAGGTGTCCAACTCATCTACGAAAGAGCATTCGGATGTTCAATGGAGCCTATCAACTTTTTATCTGACAAAGTCGAGGGTTGGGCGGAAGCCTATAACACACGGTATATATCGACTTGTGTCTGTCTTTTACAAGTGGCTGACAAAACCATTTAGATTTGAGCTTCATGTTATATTCAATTAATAACGCAATACAAGATTTGCACCTGCTGCCAGCGTGAAGAAACTGTCCAAGTATCTAAAAAGCTGGCGTCTTACATGCATTTCTAAACCTATAGGCCTAAATATGATCCGCACAAGGTTAAAACTGAAAAGCTTACATAAAAATTAAGTTTTTCGTTTAACTCCATTTGCTAGCTTCATGGCCTTTTGGGTGTGGCATCTGGTGTATTGTAGGACAATCTCTTAACACTGTTAAGAATCGGTTAACTGTTATCTTAACTGATAAGGGGAAAACGCACGTACATATATGACCTTTTATCGCATTATCATACCACCCACTGTCTGAAGAAATTTAGACAACCACTTGGTAAAGACGTGAGGTGCCCTCTCTTTTCCGTGTGCGTCAAACGCAGAAGAAGCGGTTACACGAGAGTCAGTTCAGTGTCGGTGGTTTCTGCTTACTATCCCATTTTTACTTTTATCGCGATAGCGGAACCTTGAAACAGTTTGTGTTCTCTTCGTATTAAATATGTCGCTCATGGCCTCTAAAAATGGAACACCTATAACTGTAAATCTAAGTTTATAGAAAACGCTTGCAATGCAATCTCATTTCACCGTTAAAGAATCTACCGAATGTGGGACGAACTCCCTTATGTTTAATCAACGTAGAGGATGATGAGAATAATGAAGCCAACCATTGAATAATTTTCAACTCGGAGACCTAATTGAGTCTCAGATCGTTTGCCGACATCTGACAACTCTAATGCGGTTAACTCGGCCACCTGTATCAGCATATATAAAAGCTTTAGAATCAATACAGGTGTTAGCTACGACAGTATCGGTCAGTTAAAGCGTTGATGATATCTGCGAGCGATGAACTTTGGTGTTGTTTGTCGTTCGTCGGTGGATGATTGGAAAGGATTTAGTCAAATATAATATCAGTGAGAAGGGAGGTCTGTGTAGCGATAAACGAAGAAGACGACTTTTGGTGAGTGCAGTGACAAACTGAGACGTAAGTACATTCACATTATCCTCTACCAAGGCTTTGTGATTGTATTTAAAAATTCAATATAATAGCAAGCCGAGAGATAAATTTATAACCTCTATTCGTTGCACGGGATATTTATTTAATTTAAATCTAAATTTGTTAATATAAATATCAATTTATATTTAACATGTTTTGAGCCGGACGAACTGTATAGCTTCATATATTTCAGGCCTGGATTTCTTTGTACGTTTTTATGTAAATCATTACTGACACGCCCGTATTTTGATTTTCAGTTTTTAAAATTTGTAGATGAAGTAATGACCCAACTTACCGAGGTACTGTAAGGAATATTGTACCAGGCAGTTGCCTTCGGGTGGAATATTACGTAACTTACTTTGATAACCAATACTCGTTCATCACGAGCACAGCACTCTAAAATAACTAAATTAGTCAAAATATGTTAATTAGTCACATCATACATGTTGACTTAACTTTATCGTAATAAATCACATGAGACATAATGTTAAATAACATTAATCATATTAGTCACATGGGATACTGTTTTGACTAATATAAATCATAACTCAGATAAAATCATTTATACCTGTGTTCCAGTTCCAGTAGATTGCCTGTATCCTTTACTGTAAATGTAAAGTAAAATTTTGATTTACTGTTAGTTTTCAGTCTTTTGGGATATTAACGATAAGACAACTACCCCACCGAGCGGACTGTGTTTGCTCAGCCCATCCTTAAGGGAAAAGGCAGTTCACCAAGTTTACTTTCAAAACTTTGCTAAATCTTACAGATATCCTCTTATTTCTCTTATTTTCAAAATGCTCCTGTGTCAAATCATTGAATACTGAGGGTAAACCAATGAGTTATTCTGTATAAATTTAGGAAATAAGTAACAAAAATATTGTCACATGATTGATAGGAGCCATTCCTGAACTAGTGTACCGGGGTACACTACTTCGAATTGGGGGACTGCATTTTCCCTTTAAGGCTCAGGATTTGACTGAACAAGGTATATGCCGCACAGCCTGCTACCTAGGCAACAAGAATAAAAAAAGATGTACAATCTATTTATATAAAAATTTCTGATTAAAGAATAATCGTTTCACAGAGATGCATTTGGATATGCATTGAGATGTCATCTGATCAGCTCCGTATCTTCTACAAGTCACGTACTTTGTGTGCTTCGAATGTACTTCATATTGGTTACCGTTTTATGAGGAGAGAAGTATTAGCAGACATCAAGTGATTACGGTTTAGTCTTTCGTATTCCTTTAAAGCACCTCTTATTCCCTAGATGTTTTTAAATACCTTGCATAACATTGCACAGATCATATTCTGCCCGCCACACATGGGTGGATAGTAATTTATATCAATGAGATCTTAACATTTTTCTAGCGAATGCTTCGAGGCCTCTTGTTGAGGTTGTGTTGAGACTGATGGGAGATTATACATGTATAATGAGTCCAAACGAAGCAAACGTAAACGGGGCTTTTATTTTTGCCATTCTAATTCTCAGTCTACACACAATCCACTGTCCAGGGTCCTGCTACTTCTCTGTGCTGATACCCTTTTTGATGCCATGTGAAACATTATACCGATAATATGATCCTCGTACTCCTAGGATTAAGTCTGCTGGCAGAATTTTGATCGCTTTCCTATCTTAACAAGTATTACACGATATCAAATTTCAATCTAGCTTGCCTGAAAATAATCCAACGTTCATATTATACGAACTATATAGATGTCGTAGTCTTTTCAAATCATTATACTAAACTGAGATATGACAAGATATGTAGAGGGGAAGACTGGGTGATTGAAACGACTACTGCAGTCTAGTTAGCCAGGTAACAAAACCTTTCATTCAGTTAAAGGGTCTCTGTTTACAGGTAGAAAACAGTCGCCCCAACTTTATTTTCAGAAATTTGCTAAATGTTTCATATTTCTACTTATTACGCTCACAAGGATTTTTTTAATATTTCTTTTTGTATAAAACCATTGAATCTTGAAAGTAAGCCAAACTAGTTACTCGGCATGAATGTAACAAACAAGTAACAACAATATTGTCATACGATTGATAGGAGCCATTCCTGAATTAGGATGACGAGGTTCTCTCATTGAAATGGGGGGACTACATTTCCTCTTTCATCAACCATTCCAAACAGCTCTTAACCCGATCGGCTCGAGGGGGCGATTGTCACATGATCTCCACACACACGGCCAGTCCGTCTAGGACAGGTATAATACAAACAGTGGCGTAGCCAGTGGGGGCATGGGGGAACAGTGCCCCCTGAAAAAAATCGAGAGGGAAAATCGGGAAGAGGAAGGAGAATAAAGGGAAAAGAAGGAGGAGGGAAAGAGGAAAATAAGAGAGAAGAGAAGGAAAAAAGAATAAGGAATAGAAAAGGGGAAGCAAATTAAATACACCTGAGGTTGCCACTCCTAGTATCGGGCCTCTCCCGAATACGCCCATTGGCGCCGGCATGGTGGCATAAGGCACGCCCCTAATCAAAGGTGTTTAAGCTATAAATTTCTGTAGGGGTAGGGAAGGGCGTGTTTTCGACCAAGTGATAGATCTGCTCTAATTATTTTCTATCACAAATGGTTCTGGAACTATCAGAACTTTTTCAAATCCTTCATAAACGATAAAAATTTTCGCGCGATCCGAACCTTACCTCAGTATTGCTCTTATTATCAATATTTTCCGATAGCAACCCTCGGAGAAGTACAGCAGCAAAATTTGGAAACTGCTTAAAAATTTTCAGGTAAAATACCGGCTTTTTAATTGGCTTATAGGTTTGTTGGGTAATTAATTAAATGTCTCGATGCAGAGCATGAATGCAGGTTTTGTCAAGGGAATCTTATGAAAAGTTTCTGCGCGCTTCGCTCACATTCGTCAAGGTTTGCACTTCACATAATAACCATTATTAAGGAAATCAGACATGGATCTATTCTGATCACAAACATTTTTCCGAAAAACAGAGGTACATCTCCAACCGTCTGTAGAGGCCTCGCATCAATAGGGGATCTTTTAATCTAACTTGTAACATTATGTTGAAGGTTGAAAATACGTATTTTCCGTTACACATTTTCAAAAAATTTTACCTGCATTGTGCACAGCCATTATCGGTATAGATGGTGATTGTTAATACACTTACAACGAAAGAGCATTAATTCTGTAACTCGCTTGTAAGTCTCTCACCCCTGGCAGCCTGGAGCCTATTGCTATAACGTATCAGAGAGGTCTTATATCACCTCCCTGCACCTATGCTCCCATTCCCCATTGCTGGAATCTGTTAGTCTGGATTTTCGTTCAAGATTGGTAAAAATAAGATCGTTGTAAAGTGCTAGGCGTAATACTCTATACTGTCTATAGTACCATCTAGATGTCAGGTAATGCATAAGAATCATGTCAGTGCCTTATTTTGTGTAATCGATCCAGAGCTCTCCGGAGGCCCTATAGGTATGGTATTTGCCAGCCTTAAATACCCTTTTAAATGCGCAATGAAGCTCCACTAAATACGCCAACATTGCGAGCCCAAAACTGGGGTTCCGGGATGTCCGGGACGAAACGTCAATAGCGGGAAAAATTGTCCCCCTCCCACCGACTGGGAAAGCTGGTTGCGCCACTGAGTACAAAGTATAGTTTTGTGAACGGCTTACTGTATTTCTTCAACACTTCGAAAGTGTGCTACAAAGAGTTGCCTGACCGTAAAGGTATTATTGACCAAGTTTAGTCACTGAAAAGTGTATTCCAAAGTCATCGCCGTTTCTCGCAACATCAAACAAAAGTTTTATTTTACAAATATATACATTTATAAAAGGTACGCAGGATTTTAGAAATCGATTTACACCTCTTGGAATTTTTAAGATACTCAAAAAAGTTTCACTGCAGTAAAATGTACGTTCAATTGTGAAAATGACGTCAAGGAAACCCGGTGTTGCTAAATTTGCATTATTCACCACGCTAGATGGTCATTTGATGAGGTAAATCACAATGGTGACACTGTTCGTAACCCGGTCGTTATTGTTTTTCATGATTTCTTTGTTAATGTTGGTTCCACAATTAACGGTAGTATACTACCACTCTAAAAACACCCGGTTCAGATTTGAACCAAATCCGTTTAAATGGACACTGAACCAAAATATGGTCAAATATTTGACTAGTTGGGTTCATCTTGAACAGACAATGGTTAATTTTGGGCAGAAACTAGTGAAA
This sequence comes from Holothuria glaberrima, assembly GCA_009936505.3. Taxonomy (NCBI): domain Eukaryota; kingdom Metazoa; phylum Echinodermata; class Holothuroidea; order Aspidochirotida; family Holothuriidae; genus Holothuria; species Holothuria glaberrima. The sequence continues at coordinate 14,168 of WURT03171335.1, read as the reverse complement.
TTTTGATATTTTTTCCGGTTAAGTGCCCATTTGATCTGTTTTCGGCTCAGTTTGAACAGAATGTTCCATTATTAAAGATGATATGTCGTCTCGTAAAAACGCAATGAAAACGTATGCCGGATTCTGGATGACGTCACAGCATACCCTTGTCTTGACTTCGATTGCAAACCGATTCGATGTCCTATCGATAATGTTACATTATCGATAGTGTATTGAATCCGTTAGCATTATCAACGGTGTATCGAATCGGTTCGCAATTGAAGTTAAGATAAGGGTTTGCTGTGACGTCATCCAAAATCCGGCAGAAGTTTTAAATGCATTTTATGAGACGACATATCATCTTTAACTCTTTTGATGGTTATCTCCAAACTTTCAATCCATATTCACTGAATCTCCAATAAACAAACCAGAAAGAGATTCTATATGATTAGGTTTAATACCATAAGTTAAATCTTATAGATTATGTATGGAATTCTGTATCATTTCCAAGGAAGTTGCGTTTAGCAAATGCCTGAATTTCCATTCTAACCTCTTGCTGGTCATTTCACTTTACATGGGCTGAAGCATTTAAAGATGATATGTCGTCTCATAAAATAGATTTAAAACTTCTACCGGATTTTGGATGACGTCACTGCAAACCCTTGTCTTAACTTCAATTGCGAACCAATTCGATACACCGTCGATAATGCTAACGGATTCAATACACTATCGATAATGTAACATTATCGAAAGTGCATCAAATCGGTCTGCAATCGAAGTCAAGACAAGGGTATGACGTCATCCAAAATCCGGCATATGTTTTTAATGCGTTTTTACGAGACGCCATATCATCTTTAACTTTTATAATGGCTGATGCATTTGTAGAGGAACAATTTGTCTCTAGTACCTTCTTCATCTGTTGTGTTTGATTTAAGGGGTCGATTTTTGGGAGGGGGGCCCTGCCGTCTTCCCCCTTGACCAAGGACCTAGAAATAACACTTTATTTGAAAATGTTATGTCTTTATACTTAGGGTAAGAAATTTTGGTGCAAAGCGATCATACTGAGTTACGGTACGGGACTTACCACTTTCTTTTGTGGTTTTGTATGAATAAGCTGTTAGTTAATGCTAATATAACAACAGTTTAGAGTTCCTTCGGTGCTCGTTATATACTGCCACCACTTTCCATAGGCGTATGAGACGTTTTTCACAAGGGGGTGAAAGGTAATTGTCCTAAAATTTCCTTACTTAGCAAACATTGATGACATGAATTTCCAGAATAAAACGACCTTTTCTGCACTGAAATCTACAACTTTTGTGCTGGGGAAGGAGGGGCTGCCTTTTCAGTGATCCACTTCACATACGACTCTGTATGCTGTGTGATTCATCTATACATAAAGTCATGACTTCTGCGGGACTGCGAAGTACAACCTCGGAGGTAGTACTCCCATGGTTGACTAATTCAAAACAGTCCTTGCCGTCATTATCTGAAGACTAAGGGTTACCGTAAGCCCCGTGTCTCTTTGAGGTAGTCGTAATTCCCTTAGGAATTAGCTTCAGGTTTTCGCCTGCAGTGGTACAGATAACTGACAGGACTTTCTTTAAACAGGATCTAGCTAATCTTTGAATATTGATCGCATTAGAAAGAGACAGAATTTTAATTGCAAGACTTTCAAATAAAAATGGAGTGGTGTCTAGTATTACATCGATAATTAATTCTGTGTGTACTGTTTTAAATGTTTAATCATGTACAATAAGTATCATAGTATCAATTTATCATTTGGAATAAGCTTTGATACGTAATTCTTAATGTGCCTTACGGATTGTGAATCATTAAAAAAACATACTCGTCTCCCTTTCAGTGAATCTTAAGATGACGAAATGAACTTTGCGCAGTATCTCCTTTCAAATGACTTTTTCTTCCCAATTTGGGTTGAATAAGTTGTCCAGACTTTTAAGTAGACCGGTGATAGTGGTGACTTTAAAGTACTTTGACATGCATGTACTTGCTTCTGCTGTCGTTAAAAAGTTGGTTTATTGAATAAATGTAGAAAGGCAGATATAATAAGAATGGTAGATAAAAACCCTTCCAAGTGGGGAGTTGAGATGTTTTAGGAGGCTTTCAAGAGACAGACATCATGGTTACATAGACGATAATTCCTTGAAGCAGTAGTAAAGCAACGTATCAAAGTTGTTCCTGGCTACTTTTAAGACAGAAAATGAAACGCTATGTGGAAAAGAAAATTTTGAAATTATACTATATAATATTGCGATCGAATGCATTAAGGGTGGCTTGGTAGCTATTTATCTATAGACCGGCCTCGGTCTCCCAGTCTTGCCCCACCGTTTCGGTCTGGAATGATTGCCCCAGGGTGTGGCGCCAGGATTTGTCCGAAAGGGGGCCAGCTTCCCGACGGGGTGCCAGTAACCCGAAGTCCTAATAAAGGCGATGAGTTGCGGAAAGGATGTGTAACGCAAAATTTCTCAAAGTTTTATATTTCTGTCAAAAAAACACAAAATAATTTTGGCTCCCAGAAAATTATTTGGATTTGTATTTTTATGAAAAAATGACAAATTTGGATTTTTGAAGGAAAATTGGAAAATCTGGGTCTTTATTGAAGAATCTACCCCTTCCATAAGCAAACTCAAACATATCATCGTCGGGGAAACTGAAGATTGGGAATGCATATTTTAAAGCACGGATTATGGCTCCCCGAAGTAATTGAAAAATCTCCCCGACAGGGAGGAGACAGCCTTCCCCGACGAAGAGTAGAGCACCTTTATAAAGGTACTCTAATGTACTCTAACCCGCTGGCGTAACCTCTGATTGTCCAGTGGTGGCCTCAAAAGGAGATGGCCCGGTCTTGGTCATAAACTCAGGTTTTTCGGACTCGATTACAACACTGTTTAGGATATAAGTATTAACCAGGTGGATTAGACGCTCTACTGAGGTGACTGGGTTGAAGGGAAGTCAAAAGAGGTGAATTCGTCGTAGCTATATAGTGCAAGTTTGGAGTCAAGACGAAGGTAGCTAGTTGCAGCAGTGCTAAATGTAGGTTGAAAGTCATCGATTAGCTTGCCTATATCATTTTGAATATGCGAGTTTGAATATGTGAATGATAATTTTGAATATATTTCGAAAGATCACAACTCAAAAGAACGCAAACTCTAAAGGCAGTGAAGTAGAAACGGACCCCGACAATTCAGCTTCGACTGACTCTCAATGAAAGTGCAAATTCGTGCTAAGGACACACGAGAAAGTGCTCTAACCTCTTCTTGAGGATGGGACGCTTTTCCTGTTGAAATTTTCAACGTTTTTTTTGTTTTTTGTTTTTTGTTTTTTTTTACTGAAATCCACTAGTGTAAGGCTCTTTCTAGAGGAAGTGGATTAGGCAGAGGAAAGAGATTAGGTAGAGGAAGGGGAAGGAAAAGGGAAGGAAGTGGAGTGTTTTCATCGAAAATGGTATTGGTATCTGTACGTTACATTTTTAATTAAAGTGCTTTAAATGGTTTCCGAAAAAGCAAACATAACAGCTATAGTAGCGAAAGATATGACAAAACACTATGAGACTACAACGGCACAAATAATCGTCTTCGGCTTTGCAAGGAGTACTGACCCGGTGAGTATCAACCAAGTTTTTATGCACGTCCGACGGGCCGGGAGTGAGGTAACCAGAGTCCTTGAAGACACTTTAATTTACGAAGCTATCGGCTTTTTGCAACTATAGTATTAGGCAAGTAACCTCGTTTAGGAGGAATGGAAACTGATCTTTGTCACATATTAGGCCTACTTGAAATATTATAGAAATTATAAGAGAGGACACATAAACTTGCCTTCACGAAGAACGTGGAGCTTAACTCTCTTAAGCGAGTAAAAATGTCTATCGTCCTTACACAAATAAGGTATGAGAAGTTACTGTGACATTATGCACTGTGGATACAACGTCCCATACAGCAGAAGAGTGAGCAGTTTGGAAGATTCCCCCTTTGGGCAGAATCCAGGGAAGTTCCCCCGATCGGGAGAAAAATTAGTCATGAGCGCCGATATATTGTCACGATTCTGGTCCTTCTTTGCGTACATATCAGTGGGGAATGAGATTTGGAATCCCCTTGCGAAATTTGTCGATCTAATTAATGCTTCGCACTAACGCGAACCATTACATTAGATGGACAAATTTTGGGAAAAAAATGGAGATAAACACAAGGACTTGAGTGGTCTTCGTTCTTGCCAAGCTTTGCCTTTGTTAGGCTTGCAAGTCTGCACAATGTGTTCCAAAAGTTTCTCCCCATGCTGGGGAATTTTGGCTTTCTCCCAAATAGGAGAAAATCCTGGACCGGTGAGTAGGTCGGCTTTTATCATAGGCTGCACCTACCTTCAGGTCATGTCAATGATTGAGCATATTATGCAGCATTCGATTTCCTCTCTCCTCAAAAGCCATGTCATAAAATTGTGCACGGACAGCGTCCGGCAAAAATTTAATCTCAGTGAACTATTTCATTCATTCATTCATTCGTTCGTTCGTTCGTTCGTTCGTTCGTTCGTTCGTTCGTTTTTTTCGTTTGTTCGTTTCTTCACAATGTTTCAGGATTACTTTATTTCAATGCATTAAACGTATAACTGTATATCCTAAACAACACAGAGAAAGGAATGTTTTAAGAAAACTTTGTACGATAAGACGCCATCATGTGCTTTTGGAGATGACATTTTAAGTTGCAACCTCTTGGGATTGAACAGGAGGAACGAGATGATGATGGGAAAGAAAGGCTTTTCTGAGAAGAGAGGTTAAAAACTGCAAATTCTGATCATGATAATTTCTCACCGGGGGACAAGTAGGGACAAATTCATCTCATGGGATTTTGTGTGTCCTCTTCTTCAGGCAGTGAAGTTATCTCTTTGAAAGCCATGCTATAGATGAGGTTGTTTAACTTAACTCATTCAATTCGTGGGTGTAATGGTAATTGCCTTTCACTCTATTTTTAAGCTTTTGGAAGAAATTTCAACAGGCTCAAGATCACTTTTGCAGAAAATGTACCGTATTTAACCTGCACACCACAAGGGTTTTTTTCCCTTGGCTTTCAAGTCAACCATATTCTCATTTTGATAAAGGCAGAGTGCAAGGCAATATATGTACGTCCTAAGATGCAAGGTACACCGAATTGCATATCTTTGTAGTACACTATGAAAACACCCTGGTTAATACTAAAGAATGGGGGTCAAATTTGAGTTATCCAACCATTTCCTAGTAAGAATAACCAGGAAATCATGGTCAAATTAACATTTTCCATGTATAATAATCGACTGGTTGAAAACTGCGGTTAAAAAACCAACATTTGCATGAGTAATTTTAACAAGAATTTCTTGGTTATGTTAACCCGAATGTGGTTGCATTATTGGTGACTTGCACTCCTGGTTAAATATGACTAGCGTGTATTTACAGTAGAGGTGCTAAATTGGAATGTTTACCTTCCTGTCAAAATATTTAAAGCACTTTACTTTGAAAAATGATTGATGGTTCCTAGCCATTAGCTCAGATTGGATTGCAATGAGGTGAAACAAATTGCATTGGGAAATATATTGCAAGCACAAAAGTGATTGTGTAAATAACTGTCAAATTTGGTCCTGGATTAGGCCTTTGTTAAATAACAGACAATCAAAATTAAATTAAAAAAATATACATACCTTCCACACATGGCTCTGAGGCAAACGTATCTCGTAAGGGGCGACTTGTATTGAACATTGGGGACGCGTGTTGAAAACTACCAAATGACCTAAATGTACACTGTGCACATAAACATATATGTATATAAAATCTACATGCACACATATACGCATATCTATACGTAGACGTGTTCATAGGTGTAAATACATACGTAAACGTAGGTCTATATGGAAATGTGAACGTTTACGTTTATGTGATGCTGGCAACGAAATGTACTCATTAACGGCGCCGAATAAGCACAAATATCTTCCCTTCTCCTAGTCGTAAAGAGCACTGTATAAGCGTTCACATGTCAATAACCATTAAGTTTCTTGACAACGTCGCGAGAACGCTGCACGTGTGCGTGAAGCGCGCGGAAAATCAGTCTGTTAAAAAAA
>WURT03171324.1:0-10473 GCA_009936505.3 Holothuria glaberrima | reverse complement strand
TTCGCCTTAAGGTCGAGTTCTCCCAACAGTCGCGTTTTTTCATACCATATTTCGCCTAAATCCCAATCTATAGAAATGTATATATATATATATATATATCAAAAATCCAACATGTTAGGGGAAATCACGATACCGCCGTTTCCTTAAGGGGAAAATAAAAAAATAAAATACATAAGCATATATTTCCCCCCATGGTCTTTGAGACACAATCAACATTATTCCAATGGCCCACCATCTGTACATGTTAGCATATACGTGTCCGTAAATTCGTCAACATTGAAGTAATTGCATATTGTGTGGTTAATAGGACGTTACCATGCGTTTACGTATTCCCATATAAAAAGTGTGAAAACGTTAAGAGGAAACAATATGTTCCCCTTATGTACAATTTTCCCCTGATGTAGGTTTTTTTCACATGGTTTTTCCCCAAAGGTGAAAATTTCTGAAAAATAAGGTATATATATATATTTCTCTAATTTCCACCTTAGGGCGAAAGAAGTTGTTGAAAAGTCAACCATAGGGCGAAAAAAAGGGCGAAAAAACGTATTCCCCTTAACGTTTTCACACACTTTTATATAGGAATACGTAAACGTGTGGTCACGTCCTTTTACAGACACAATTTATACATATATATATATATATACTGTACATAAGGTGCAGTTTAGACTGATGATGTAATAGTGAACAGAACAACAGACAGTGCCATCTATTCAGATTTGCAACGCACCGTTACCACAAGCAAATCATCACACGAACCATCGCGCTACCGCCATAAATCCACACCATGTGTACTACATAGGTGGTTCCACCAAGGACAAATGGGTAGTGCCCATTGGTATACTGCCAAGGACTGCACATCACTGCATACAGCTGACTATGCTTGACATTAATACCCACAACTGACTTACAGTAAATACTGATCAGGAATATATAAATCTGATGGTATGAAATGGCTTTGGAGGAACGAGTGTACGTAGGGAAGAAATCAGGTTTTTGTAAGAATCTCCAAATTTTGCTTACATAGTATACAAATATAGGGTCAATAATTCATGAATGAAACCCCAACTACAAGTTTGACTAGCTATGTGTTATTTGGCCCCTATTAAATACTTGGCCCACCACTAAAATAGCTTCTGCAATACCTATCATGCACCGCTAAAAAAGAGTACATTTTGCAATACCTATTATACAATATTTCCTCAGTTATCTACTTGATATTTAACAAGTTCTGTTCACACATGAGACTGCACCAATATTTGGCCATTAGCTACATCCAGATTACACCTAAAAATGGTCATTTCACTATAACTATGCTCTGTGTGGACTCTTCACTTGGAGCCAATCACAAAAATAGGTCTACAGTAGATATATCCCAAATCTACTAAGCTCTACCAATCAACTTCATGTTTGGCTATTCTGAGATCAATCAAGTTATGTTGGAGGAATCTAATTGAATGGAACTGGCTTATTGTTATTAAATCAATGAATTGAGTACATCTCTTAACAATGGTAATGTAACCCTGCATAGTTTTCAAGAATCTACGGTCAACATATACTATAGCAAAAGTGGTTAACTGTCACATTAGAAGGAAACACTTAACCTGTGGCAAAAGGTATTATCTTTTGTGAGCTTGAATTAAAGTGCCCTAATAGTTTACATAGTCCTAGCATGATTATAGGGACTACACTAAGAGGTAGGGGTGGGAGACGGAATGGGAAAACACTCCCTTTGTGATATATCCTGCATGTTAACTTAGCTCCAAAAGACTAGTATGGATGATATTGTAAGACTTTTACATCTCATAATTCTTTCTAGTGCTCTTTATGTATAATATACTGTATGAGATTAACATAAAGTTTGGTAATTTAATAAATAGAACTTAACTCTATAAAGTTTGGCTGAAAACAGGAATTTACCATTTCTGTAAATTACCCAATTGTTTTAAAATCTTCTTTCTAGATTTGCACAAATTCCCATTTTGAAATTTGAAGTTAATTTCAGTTTTTTTTGTTATAAAGGTACTGTCATACTGTATAAACAGTGAAGCGATCTTATCATTAATTTACAACGGAACCTGACGATCATATCAAATGTTTTGCTCTTTTTTTTTTTTAACATGACATTATTCAAAGACAGATGAAAAAGATTGAAGTTACTATATTTTTAAAGTAAAATTTTTCTCCCCATTTAAGGTGTTTTCTCAATTTTTTTTTCTCCATGTGAATTTTGTCAATCTTTGACAAAGGAGTACATTCCTGGCCTTAGATTTGGCCAACACCTCATGAATTTCCTCACCAGACTAAATTGTCTAGGCTGCTTCATAACAAGGAGAAGGAGAATCTCTTTTTGAATTCCTGGTGTGACAGGATGCTTCTAAATCGCTTTTTGTACATGCTCAAAATATTATCACAACTGCCCCCAAGTACATGCATTTTTGAGAATGAGGCAGTATCCACCATTCTTACAGCATGTTGGATAGTAATACCCTGATCTTCACAATTAGACCTTCATGCACAAACCCGCAAAATATGGGGCAGAATTCTATGTTCTCTCCCTATACTACGTTTGTGTTGTTTATGAAGGAAAAATAGCAAATCAATAAGGGTTTTGATACTTAATCCCACACTGTGCCTGCCAGAGTGGGGAAGAGAAGAAAGTAATACTATAATGGCAAACCCACACTCTAAAAAACAAATGAGTGAAATTCACTCCAAAAAGAGTGTGCTGAGGGACCACTTGTAGGAAGAGTGAATTCCACCCGGACAGGAGTGAAAATCCACTCCAAATAGAGTGACATTTTGAAGTATTGCTCTATTTGGAGTGAATTTTGCACTTGTCTTTAGAGTGCATGTCATGTTCTATTTTGTCATGTTTGGATCAAATCAAACATTGATACAGTCTTCGTAGAAAACACCCATGGAAGTGTAAGATCTTGTCTGAAAGGCTATGTGGGTATTTTGTTAAGGCACTACAGCAAACATATTGCTTGATTATCACTATACTTATACACACAAAAAACCTTGTGTTACTTTGTTGGCTGTAATAAGTTTTCTTGATAAAATAAACTGGTATTTTAGCATATAGAACATTTTACGGTAATATTGGGGCACTTCACTCCTTCCTGTAAGTGTCCAAATAGTAAGATCCTATACAACCATACAATACCCAATAGCTACTGTATAAAGACTAAGAAGCAATGAACCCCTTTCCATAATGACTGAGTGTCACTTGCAGAGGGAACATGCTTACTTTTTAGGAAGGGGGGGGGGGTGGTGGTGCCTGAGTTGTAATCCAGTCCAGTAGAATTTCTTCTTTGGCAGACAACCCTCTCTCATATAATTTACCCGTAAAGATCCTCAATGCATTCCATATTTCTTCTTCTGTTTTTCTAAGAGATAAGCTGTAAATTTAAGCTCGGCCATTGCCATACCCTGGCAAAGTTGATCTTTTTCCATACCAGGCTTCACCACAAAGCCTTTGATGTCTATACCCCCTGGATGCCAGATACCACCTTTGTTTATGGTCTTTGAAGGATCAATGATACACCTTGCCTCCAATTCTTTCTTTCTGGCCTGTAAAAGTGCGACTTCTTTTTTCATCCTCTCTATTCCAAAGGCTTCAATCTTTTTCCATAACGTGCCATTAAAATGGTCATACAGCATCTGGTCCCCTAAGTTCCACTTTCGTAGATTTTCAACCGTTTTATCGGTGATTTTATGGATGGAATTCTTTGCTCTCGCATTCACCACAAAATACGCAATATCATCTAGCTCCCAACACAACAGCTCTTTGAATAAAATTAGAGATTCATCAAAATACTCTGTCACTAAGACTAGATCAAAATATCCATCCAGCTTTGCTATTAGTTCTTTGATAAAATTTATATCACCTTTTTTGTCATCTGAAAGACCTAAGTCGAAGAGCATCGGGTCCTTGCTTTTTCCGTTTCGGCCATACTTTGTGGTATAGAAGGAAGGGTTCTTAGCAAATGTCTCCAGAGGATCTGACTCACGTATATGAAAGCTTTTATCCAAGCTCATGTAGTAAAATGAGGACTCGAACATGTAGACAGGATCTCTTATAATTGTGGTCCACACACTGTTCTTTGGCATTACTTCTGACATCCCTTTAAACAAAAAGTAGAAAAACAAAAATATGTATGAGCAATTAATATCAGTTTAAAAGATTGTTAACAAAAAGAGCTACATTGAGTCTCAACTGTGATATTAAAAGTCTGGTGACATGCAAATTACATACTTGGGTATTTGATGTAAAAAGCATTAAAATTCCACAAAATAAAAAGAGGGATATACCAAATAATTAGCCTTTGTTTTTGCAACCTTCATTTCAAGGACACCTGTGGCCTTGGTATCCCCTGAGGGATTTACCATGGAAGTTGATAATGTTTCCTTGAAAAATACTGATATCACTCACTAAACTGTGAACTATCTGATCAGTAACTAAGAGATAATTTAGATCTAGGGTTAACAAAAGATATTTCAACACTGTGAAACCCTATACATCATTAATTTTGCACAGACAAGGAGTTACTGGCCTGAACTTCAGAATTTCCATCAAACCTTGAAGAGGTATATAATGAGAACAGTAAAAAACATTGAAATAATTCCAATGGATCATTCATTATCTTTTTTAACTGCCATGTGAAAACTGCAGCTCTATTTGGGTGACATTCTAAACTGCAGCTCTTTTTGGTGGCATATGTCACCAAACTTGTATTGCAGAAATAAATCTTACACACACAGTGGAAGATCCAGAGAGGCACAACAGGCAGACACCCCCTTTTGGCTGTCATGCATGAGAAAAAATTTTAAGCCAAAAAAAAAAAATCTTCAAAAAATCTTCAAAGTGTGTCAAATATAGCACCATTTTGCATTTCAGCCCTATTCCAAAAGCAAAAACTTTCTAATGGGGAAGGGGCCACCCCTCCCCTTAGACTCCTCCCCTAGGACAGCAATCAATCAAACTTTGGCCTCCTCTGTTGACATTCCTGGATATGCCCCTGCACACATGGCAGAACTTGCTGATTACATTAGTTTTTGTGTACTCAACACAGAGAGTTGCAAGAACATACTGAGCGTCACTCTTTGCAGGGAGTTATTACTTTCGAAGGAGGCTGCATGGAACATTTCAATTCAATTTAATACTTTAAAAAGCACTAAATCCCAGAGGACTCTATCTATGGTAAGTTACTCTATACCTGGCATTTCTTTCTGTTATGCTGGCTTCAATTTGATATCAACATAATTCACCTCAAAAGTGTCTGTACTCAGCACAAAGGTTTGTTGGTTGATGGCGCAAACAGTTTAAAGGGAAAGTGCAGTCACCACAATTTGGATTAGTGTAGTAGTCTACCCTATTTAATGAATGGCTCTTGAGAATCATGTGAGAATATTTTTCTCACTAAACTGTTAAAATTACGGGGAGTAAACTCCTTTTTTTACCTTAAATATTCAATACATATTTAATTCCTGAAATATCATGGAATATACTTGTAAGAAAAACGGGTGAAAATTTGTGAGCTTTAGCTGTCATTTCAAAATAAGTTTGGGGCGAATGCTTAGCCTATGCCTTTTAAGGGTAGGTGCTACAAACCTTGAAAGACTGTTTAACTTTTTAACTGAAATAAATCCATGAACTTTGCCCCTTCCGAAAAAAGCAAACATGCAAATGAGCTGCAGTGGTAGAAGTTAAATATTTGTCACAACAATCTGGAGAGAGTCTGAAAGTGTTGTGAACTGACATAACAGAAAATCATGTTTACATTTTTACATAGAACCTACTGATACTGTCATGTGTCCATGAGCTTCCAAATATGTAATAGTTTTTAATTTCCTGATGACTGGCAATGTAATGGCAGTAATGACAAACCCAGTCTTACTGAAGATGTAGCAGAGGGCAAATCCCCTTCTGTAATTTAAAGGGGAAATCTTCTCATCCCAGACAGTTCTAATTCTCCCTAAGTTAGTTCTAGCCCTGCCCATAACTGTCTTTAGCTTCTCCTTTTAATTGTGCAGAAACAAACATAGTTCATTGCTTTAGCCCATACACTGGTGAGTATACAGGGCCCCACTGTGTTACTACAATCAAAACACTCCCTGTGCATGCTGTGTAATATGAGCTGAGCTCTGCATTTTTTATAATTTTGTAACTCTGATGGCAATCAAAGAGCAGTCACCAACTGAGACTTTTGCATACTCCTCAAGTAAAAGTCATACTTGGGATGATGCAAATCCCTCTTTAATTTGGTGTAAGACTTAATATCAAAATACCAAGAGATATACAAAAGACGGATTACTATCTGACCTTGGTAGTGCATGAACTACTGTAATCCTCACTTTAAGAGTAATTCTCGTTATCCAGACAGTTCCAATTTTCCCAACTGAGAAACTAGTAGCTCCTTCCATAATTGCATAAAGCTCATCATTATGCAGACACAGACCTATTTTATTGCCACAGGCCATGTCCTGGTGAACATACAAGGTTATAATGTGTAATCCAAACTCTGTCTTTGCATTGAGTGGAAAGTGAGTTAAATACTTTGCATCATTTGAATTTTCAAACTTTGATGTCAATCAAAGAGCAGTCACCAACTGAGAATTTTGATACCCCCACATTAAAAATATACTTTGGGTGAGTGATGAGTGTAAGTCTTTAAAGGGAGAATGCAGTCACCCCAATAAAGAATTGTATAGTAGACTATCCTATTTCCTGAATGGCTCTTGAGAATATGTGACAGCATTTTTCTCATTCAATTGTAAAATTTACTAGGAGCAACTGCTTAGTTTACCTTGAATATGCAATATATATTTAAAAGTTCTAAAATATCATGAAAGGTACTTGGAAGAGAAATAAGGAGAAATTTGTGACATTTGGCTATTGTTTCAAAATAAGTTTGGGGCGACTACTTATGACCTTTAAGTTGCAAATGTACTCAAATGAACAATCAAAGGTAGGCAGTGGTGCCAGTGACACATATGTAAGCATACCTACTACCACATGTGCATACTGTAGGTGTGGCATACAATACCAGTACCCATGAGAGGAAACTGCCCTTAGCTCAATTGAAAAAAGTGGAACCACCCAAGCAGAAAAAAGAAAACCTTGACAGCCACAGTGGTTATTGTGCTCAGCTTCATTGAAGAATGCTGTCACAATGCTTCCATTGTGCTGGTCACTGGACACTTCCTGAATGGCTTCATGGGTGAATGCACACACAATACTCTATTGAACTTGGCTTAATCCAAGATACCCGCTGTACGCCTGCTACAACGGGAAAGAAATCTGAAAAGTAGCTAAGGGCTTGTTCCCAGCATGCCATATAAGCTTTCCATGTGCACCTCGAACAATCACTATTGCGTGTAATTAAAAGCAAAACATGACGCTGCTCAAAGCAGGCCTATACTGTAAGTGCTCTGAAATTTGTGCACTTGAACTTGCTGCCAATTTTATTTGCTGTGATAAATTTTGTTTCACAGATTCTAAACTTGTAAAGGCCCAATCTAGGTGAACCACATGTATTAATTATTTTGTGCCATAGAATGGTTGCTAATTTCATTCCACCACACCTGTTAACTTTTCCTCTTGTTTATTCTTCTCCATTCTCATTTCTTTGCCATCTAATCAATCATTCCACCAATACTGTTTCTGTACATGGCAACGGAAACAAAAGCATCTAAATGAGTGATAACGCATGGCCATGTCCACTTATCCTTTTCAATCATCCCAGCTGCAAAAATATATCATCAACAATATTATTTTCATACCATACTTGGAACAATAACTATGTCAGCCAAAATTAGTAGGCTACTTTCTTATTTTGCTTGCTGCACAAGGTGATCAGAGTAAGTACTACAGAATACTGATGTGAAAATACTGTATTTTACTACACCACTGACTGCCACAAATTTGATTCAAGCCGCTACTAGTTACTACCATTTATCTAAACAATAAAGCTTCACTCTGGCTGATTCACAATGACTTGTACAGTCACTTGCATTCCCAATTAAAGGGGCTCATTGAGTTGATATTGACTATTTTGTGATGAGTTTGAAGTAAATCATTGCATTCCAATGTTTCTAATTAGCCTCAATACTCATGTATCAATTTCTATAGGAGAATGTGAGAAATTATACTTTTTGTGGACAGGGGTTGCATATGATTTATACCTAATATTAAAAAGTGTCTGTTCACGAATTTGTAATAAATGACTTCAGTAATTAATTACCCTGTCACTGCCATTTCAGTTGTGTGTCAGATGTGCAGAATCTCTTAGTTTGATCATTTACCATCAAGATGTGAGTAACTCTCATCGGTAGGTGTGTGAAAAAAACCATGAATTTTGTGAACCAACTCAATAAGTGCCTTTAAGTTCACAGTCACTGTGTGTCAATATATGAATGAGGACTCTAGCAAAATCAAACTCAGTGAAGGCTACAGTAGGTATTATGCCCTGTCTTGGAGGTGTACTAGACAGATGTCTTTTGTTTAAATTGGAGGAGGGGCTACAAGTAAACGAAGTAGGGAGAATCTTACCATGTGGGGGAGATTAGAGAGCCTAAAAGTAGCTGGTAATGAGTAAAATCATACATGCAGTACGAAGTTGATACTTAAAAAGAGAAAGTGCAAAATGCATTTCAAAAGAGGGCTTGCATGCTGTGAAAAGGAAAAATAATACATTTCTATTCCACACAACTGTTCTACACAGAATATTTCTGTAGCAAAAGCTTTGTTTTTGTAGTATACTATGTCCTTAAAATTTCTGCAAACTAAATGAGCTAAAAAATATGATGGGGAAAAAAGGGTGAGGGTGGAAGAGGGAATGATAGGGAAAATGAGCCTTGACAAGAGCAACTTAGGTACTTTGACAGAACCTGCTTTTATGTATTCAGTACTGTACACTGATGATTTGAGAGCTTAGAACGAATAGTGGATATCCAATATGTTTGATCTAGATAAACACTGAACGAACTCCAAGTTAATCATTGAATCCTTGTGTAAAGCTTGTCAAGCAGTATTGCAGCCATGTACAGTACCCTGTGTGGACTGTGGAGCATGTAATTATTATTCGAATCTACTGAACAGGCCTAGATACATAAACCTTGAATGGTCAATTCCATAATTTACTTGCCCCAAGGATTTAGTAGTTTTTCCTGCTCTGATATGACAAACAATAAAGTTAGGCTCTAATCATTTCAGGGACCAAAGACTGTGGAACTTTAGTTATGTGTTCATCAATACACTGTACAGTACTGCACAACTAAAGACATCGTATAATCGAGAGTGTAGCATTTTACAGACCAGGTTTCATTCTCACTCTGAATAATTTCATTAGTATATATTGTATTGCTGTTCCAATTTCTTCTTCCCAAAGCTGTCCCTTGCCAAACTAGAAAAGATATGAAAAAGGACTGGGGCTGCTTAGTGCAATATTCAATTGTCCTGTGTAACCATACAAAAACCTGCCAAAACTTAGGAAGGGCAAGACTTCAAAGTTTTGAGATAATGAAAGAAAACAGTAGCTGAATTTAATACTTCGAATCTCCTGTTTTGTATGTGTAAGGAGTCTCAATTTTTTCTCACTGCTCCATCTGCTCACAGAAACTTGCCACAGGAAAGAACACATTACTGTAAGTTCTGAATATTCAGTCCACACAGAACAGATATTTTACCACAAAATTTTTGTACGAAACAAATGCCTTTTGGAAATCATTGAGCTTACTTCAATGGGCTTCAAAAAAGTTGTGAATCAGTGTATTTTTTAATGCTCTCCATTTGGCTGTATGTTTTAAATGTTGATTCTGAAAATTTGAGATGACAATAAAACAGCTAATCAATTACCATTAAACACCAATTTAGTAACTGGCAATTGATTTTCTCACAATATGTCACCTCTGAATTATAACCAAGACATTTCCGATTCCTTAGATTACTACTAACTACACTAAAAAGTCACACCAATACTTCCTAACATTTACACGCTTGGCAGGGCATGCTAGTGACGCAATGATGGAAGGACTGTCTGGTGTGGTATTTGAATAAAACTGACCAGTTCTATTGACAGATGTTCGTTAGCTCAGTCGGTAGAGCAAGTCGCACGTAGAGCGACTGGTTGTTGGTTCAATTCCAGCATGAAGCACAGTTTTTCCATCATTAGTAGAATCAGCTTTCATAATTAGGAAAAGGTTGCCAATGTTAGATGTCAGTTCTACAGGTTTCAAAAAATTAGTATGCGACTGTATCCGCTACCAACCATTCTCATCCTTCAGTTTCTATACATTAAAAAGTTGCAACGTCACACTAATACTTCCTTATATATATATATATATATATATATATATAAATATAACGCTAGATCGACCGGTTAGGCAAAAGGTAAATTCTGCCAGTACAAAAGGCGAAAACAAAAACAATACAATACATAAGATTATATTTCCCCTTTTGGTTCTGAGATA
>WURT03171313.1:0-10473 GCA_009936505.3 Holothuria glaberrima | reverse complement strand
CCAAGGTCACATATGAACACAAAATTGTAACTTTCCAGCACATTAAGATAGCATTCAACTGATGATTGAAAGAAATGAGATATCTTGGCATTATTTGAGTGCTATTCATCGAAACCACAATGCAATTTTGCATTCTGGTTTCTCCATGTAGGCTATTCCAGTAAGTAGTCACGTCTTTCAAAAGTATAGGACAAGTTTTGAACATTGTATCCTTAAGTAAAAATTTTGGTCTCACAGTCAACATCTAACCAATTACCCTCACTTGTGTTTGTCAAATGTATGTATGCATCACTGTATCACTCATATAATATTTTAGAATAATGGCATGCCATAAGTTATCCAAGCTTCTAGCATTCAGTACAGTTACCCACTACATAGGGTCTCTAAGCATGGTATATATGTACTGCCCCCATTATTTTAATTCAGGTACAGTAATAACATAACATAACATAACAAGTTTAAGGGCAAAGGAGGACAAAAGCCCCACAAGATGCCCTGTGTAAACCAGAACCAAAACAAAACCCATACCAAACCAAGTACCCATACAAAAACCCACCTACCACAATCGAATTGTTCCACAGTCTCAATAAAACTTGTCAATGTTTTTTG
Organism: Holothuria glaberrima; assembly: GCA_009936505.3. Taxonomy (NCBI): domain Eukaryota; kingdom Metazoa; phylum Echinodermata; class Holothuroidea; order Aspidochirotida; family Holothuriidae; genus Holothuria; species Holothuria glaberrima. The sequence goes on along the minus strand of WURT03171313.1, from coordinate 9,864 downwards.
AAGCAATTGACTGACGTGGAATTAACAACCCACTCAGGCAGACTTCTACTCATTGACAACTCTTTGAGAGAAGCTAAACTTTCAAGCCTAGGGAAATGCTTCACCAGCTTCATACAATGGTCACACACACGGGAATTAGCACACACCTCTAAGTAATTGTAATTAGACACAGAATTCCTACCAGAAAGGAATTTGAAAACTTTCAGCATATCCCCTTTAATCCTTCTTTACTCAAGAGTAGTAAGTCCCAGACATTTGAGCCTATCATGATAAGAGAGATTATGCACTTCAGGAATAGGCAGAATACTGTAGCTCTCCTCTGAACTTGTTCTAAAAGAAACTTGTCCTTTTCATAAAAAGGATTCCAAGCCTGCACAGCATAATCTAGGTGTGGCCTAACCAACTGCTTAAACAAATTCCGGCAACACAATTTTACTAAAATTACTGAAATCCCTCTTGATTGATTCAAGCACCCTATTTGCCCTAGCAGCAGCAGCTGCACACTGCCCATAAGGCTTCAGATCACTTGTAGTGACAACAATAAGGTCCTTTTCAGAAGTCACATTACTCAAGATACTACCAGCCATGGTATAATCATAACTCAAATTTTTGATCCAAATTGAAGAACTTTGCATTTATCAGCATTAAAAGACATTTGCCAAGTCTTCGAGCAAGTACATAACCTACAGTATCTAAGTCCTTTTGCAACAGTGAAGCATCCTTCTCATCATTTACTTTCCCATGGAGCTTAGTGTCATCAGCAAACTAACTAATACTAGATGTGAGAGAGCTATCAATATCATTGATGAAAATTAAGAAAAGAATTGGGCCATGCAAGAACAGAGCCCTGTGGTACTCCACTTGTGACTTCTTTCCAGGATGAAAAATTACCATTGACACCTACCCTCTGAAATCTACCAAGAAGCCAAGAAATGATCCAGTCAGAACATCTCCCCTGGATACCAACTGATGCAGTTTCACCATAAGTCTACCTAATGGGACTTTATCAAAAGCCTTTTGAAAATCAAGGTAAATAACATCAACACAGTGACCAGAACCAAGAGACAATGAGGCATCCTCAAGAAAGCTCAGTAAATTAGTAACACAGGACCTATTGAGCAGGAAACTGTATTGAGACAGATTCAGTAGACCATTATCTAAAAGATACTTAAAGGTCTGTGGACATGTAATAAATTCAGTTGTTCTACTCAACAATGCTAGATTATTATCACCTGATCAAAAATCTGTTGGAATTATTTGAATATCTTTTACTGTTCTCAAGATATTTCCCTTGAAAGTTCGACAATTTGTGGGAATTGTTCTTTAGCTATACAAAAATATAATGTGGACTGTTGCACAGTGTCTGTATTTCTTTTGTTATTCCTTTATAAATTATCTGTTAATTACTTAATAGCTAGTTTCTTATTTGGTGTTTAATGTGGATATTTTCAGGGAACTAAAAAGCTGCTTCCAAAATAAACCCCTCAGGGCATCCCAAAATTACAGCTCTCCTTGAAATGAAGGCTAAACTAACAAAGCCAGTGGTGGCTTTCTGGATGACTTCCTTTCACATCATATTGTAATATGTAATGTGATGAAACAAATAAATGAAATGAAATGAAAGGATAACATTACACCCAGTTGACAGTTCCCTCTCTGTACTCACAAATTTTCATAAGTAGCTCATGTTTATTCATGATGTAGGTTAAAAACAGTAATTATCTTGTAAAATGATCAATATTTGATGCATTTTAGTGGGAGTTGCAGCTATTTTTGTCATTTTTAATGCATTTTAGACCAAATAGGCAAGCATCACATCTACATGTCTACAGACCTTTAAGTACATGATCCTTGACCACAGACTCCATGACTTTACACACTATACTGGTTAAGCTAACAGGCCTATATAATTGCAAGTCAAGCTCCAATCCCTTTTCTTGAAAATAGGAGTCACATTTGCAACCCTCCAGTCAGGCAGTCAGGAGGAACGAAACCTGAGTCAAGACATTTTTGAAAAATAATGCACAGAGGAACTGACAAAAGCTCAGAGCATTCGTGAAGAATGGCAGGATGGATCCCATCTGGCCCAGGGGACTTGCTAGCCTTTAAATTCTTAAGTTTATTACAACATATGGTTTATTATAACACCTAACACAAACACGTGTGATCCTAAACCAGCCGTTTTTGTATAGGAAATACATGATAGGATGGTGTGAAACAGCCAAGCAAGTTCTTTGGAATATTGTGGGCTTCTAAGTACCGCATTCTGATTTACAGTATCGTTCCTTCTGTGCAAGAAGTGCGGTACTGTTATGGTCTTAACCGGGAAACTTAATGTATTGTGCTATGATCTTTCGGAATAGTTAACTTAATAGTCCTTAAGATTCAGGTACCCTTTACCTGACCGGGTAATGAAAACGGGTACCCAGTTCCGAATTTTTGTTACTCCACTCAATCCTAACAGTACTCCATTTTTTTTTGTGCAAAGCTAAATGTCTCGGCATTGATAATTGAGCTATATTCACTTTCTCAGTATATACCATTGTCTTAGCCCAAGTCGCTCACAGTTGAGCAGTAAAAAAAAAATGCTCAGAAGCCCGCAATATTTCAAGGTATTCACTGGGCCATTTCACACCATCCATGATCCTACTGTGCTTTATCTATACATGAACAGAGTGTGTAGGCATGTTGTTTTGAGGGTTTCATATAGCAGCACGTAATTGATAAACGCACTATATCCATATGTAAATATCTGTTTGATTCATGCTATAGTTGTGCGCAAATAAATAGGAGGTAGTACGAGTTTGGGGATACACCAAGTGATTTCTTGCAAAGCTTATCAGGGACACGTTTCAGACATCGTTATTACGAAAATCATAAAAGTATACAAGATACACTTTAATTTCACCCAAATTAAAATGCATGTTTTATATAAAAGCACCCGCCATAACTACTGCAAACTATGATGGACAACTGGAAATTAAGTGATACAAGCAGGGATAAAAAAATACTATAATATCCCGTACCTTGCTCAATGTTCTTGCGATGTACGTCAACTTTTGTACAGAGCAGATGCGTATCCTAATTTCTTAGTTTTTGCATACAGTTATGGACCTATAGGCTACACATGCTGTGACTTTACTGTGCTTTCATTGTGCGTTTCACTTGAACTTTCTGTACAGAACATGGAAATGGCCTTATATGGTTGTGTACATTTTGGCCCTATATCAAACATACATACGATTAATGACTGCAAATTTGATACTTGGTTTCATTCATTGAAAAATTTGGGTGAATTAAAAAGAAGTCAGTGAAATGATCGCTAAATCTCAACATACTGTAGGTTTGAAAAGCTTGTGCAAATTGCGATTATCGGCACGTATGCGGACTCATTTGAGCATTTAGAAGTCGTGTTTTCGTGGCTATTTTTCATCAGAAATTTGACTACATGAATTTTTTTTCATCAGAGGGAAAAGTGAAGCATTCTCAGCTCAAACATTCTTGGGAATTTACGTGGGCGATTTTGCTCAAATTTTCATTTTTCTTTTTTCTCTTGTCACCACAATTTCGGGGGCAATTTTTAGCATTTCGGGGGCAGATTCGCACTCTGGCCCGTGTTTTTCAATAGCATTGATAAAGGTACTTGTGTAGTACCTAGTAGGTGTCAAGATCTAGAAGTCTCAATCTGTAGACCATTTTCCTATAATCTCGGTCTCAGTCTTGCTGCTTCAGATGGTCTGTGTTGTCAGTACAGTAAGTTTAAACTGTGTTAATTTGTACAATGATGCCATGGCTACTGTAGCACAGGGCACTTGAAAGTTAAAGTAAAATATTGTCCCAATAATGTCATTCATGTCACCTGTGGGTAAAACCTGATTTTGCATAGTCACAAACCTTTTTTGTTTTCAGTTTTGTATAGTGACTATCACTAAATGAATTCTCTCCACTGAAGGTTTGTTGCCCATCCTGCAGTAATCATTTCTTAGTTTAAATTGTGGATAATGAAATATATGACACTTTGTCTTTCAAATTTTGATGGTGAGATTAGCTACAGTAGGTTCTGGCTGTAATTAAATACATCTTTATGCCAAAATGACTAAAAATTTATATTTTTTACCGTACCAATTTCAAGGTTTTGCATTATTGTCATGGTCAAGTGTACGGTACATAATAAAGCTGCATTGTAGACCGGTTGTAATTATTACAGTCAATTGTTGTTGGAGAGTTAACTAAGGAGTCCCACTATAACACAGTAATATTAAACACTTAATGTACAGTGACTGAATGTGCTTACAAAAAGTGTCTTTAAGTTACCATTATGAGCAGCTAATACAACAGGCCTCCATGTCACCACACAATGAAAGTATACTATAACAGGACAGGAAAATGCTTGTGCTTGTTTACTAAGCTATTGCAGCAACTTGGACAAATATGAGTAATGTAGCAAGCAACTCATTGTTTTATACGTCTTTATCCTTAACAATTTTGATAATTTAAACATTGGCTACATCTTTTACCTTATCTGTACAGAGGTATTTGGTAAGAAGGTTTGAAGGTGGTTCCATGTCAACTACTGTTGACCATATGCTTGTGATGTGTTACGGCTCGATGTGGCATTCAAACCAATAACAGCGAAAAATTGGCAAAGATCACAGAAGAATGAGATTAAAATTCAACAACTTGATTATTATTTAAGATTAAAACCCTCTTCCCTTAATACGTACAAATATTGAATCTTAGCTTACTGTAGGCCTGTTTACAATTATTTACTTAATAATATACTTATCGCTAGTCTTGGCCGGCAATGCAACGTCTATGATGGTAGGCTGCTGTAGTAGGCTTGGTTTCTGCGATAGTACGCGGATAGGGCGAAGTCCAAGTGCTGGCCTTGGCGAATATAGTTACTCTTTAATCGGCAACTCTCACAGTGCAGTGGAATGGCGTACAGAAAATGGCTGGCTTCTGTGTGCTCTGACAATATAATGACTGCAAGCAGCACACGTTTAGTTGAACTTGAAGAATACTGTATTAACAGTGGAATAATGTATACACAGCATACGGTTCAATCTCGTTCAATCAGCAATGATAACGATACCGTCTGGTGTAACAGGTGTAATGTTGTGTCTCTCTCCACGACTAGTACGAGACTTTCCTTTTATATTCCCCAGCCCTTATTGGAGAAACCTCTCGATTAACAAATTCTAGAATATTCCAGTACACAACACATGTATTTCCAGGAGGTGAAGTCCCCAGACACGACCACTGCCAAACCTAGTTTCCTGAGACAGATAGTTCCTTCCAGAAGGAAGTCGAATCTTCTCGAAGTGGAAACGTGGTAAGTTCTAGAAAGGACTCGAAGAAATCGTAGCGACATGCTGGGAAAGGCCCCTTAGCTACTTTTCAAATTTGGTACCCGTCATAGCAAGCACATGGCAGGTACCTTGGATTAAGTCAAGTTCAAAAGAGTATAGTGTGTGTGCTGTGCATTCACCCATGAACCTGCTCAGGAAATGTCCAGTGACCAGCACAATAGAGGCAGTGTGATTGCATTCTTCTATGAAGCTGCACACAAAAAGCCACTGTGGCTGGTACGATTTATCTTTTTTTCTGCTTTTACTTCAATTTTTTCAAATGAGCTGAGGGCAGGTTCCTCTCATGTAGAATTTTCTGGAGCTTTCATTCGTCGAAGGATTCGAGCTGGTACTTTTGCTAAGTGGGTTGCGCCCCGTAACAGACCCCGTAACAGATGTCACAGAGTGTAAAGTGCACCCTCAGCTGAGGTAAGAGTTTATAGCATTACCACTTACACCAACACAAACGCAGTATGGCTAATTTTTGTATTTGTCAGATAAGGTATGTACCTGAGCCTCAGACTACATGCACATGTGAAAGCGACGTACAGACTTCAAAATAAGCGGATGCTCTGGCATTATTTGTACCCATTTTCTCATGAAAATAGCACCTGGTAAAATTTTCTGGGCACTGTTTTCTCAAGTAAATGGCACCCTGATTTAATGCCTGGTGGCCCGGTGTTTCCTTGGAAAAACACGCCAAGATCCGTTTTCTCGTAGGGATAACCATCCGGCTGTATTCAATCTAGCCAGCATGCATGCAGGTATTAACAATAAGAAAAATCCAAAATGTTAAAATACAGAGTAACTCCTGGGTCACCAAAAGTAGCTCCTGGTCCAGCCTGAAAGCCTGTGGACCAGGAGTTAATTGCGGCACAGAGTAGCTCCTAGTATTCGACTGCTTATTTTGACCCCTGGTGATGTATGTACAGTAAGGGTACCAAAGTCACATGCCTTATCAAGCCTTATTGTTTTTCCTCTAAAGTAATTCTGGTGTGATGTTGATAGGGCTGAGTCGGGTACCTGGGTACCTGACCGAATAAATGGGTACCCGAACATAAAATGAACAAAACGGGTACGTCTTATGTTTAAAAAAACACGGAACTGTTCCGTGTATGGAACACTGCTATGAACAGGGTAGCAAAGACGGTGATGCATTTTGTGCAGCATACTGTGAGTCGGTGAAAATCATGCACAGCTTTGAATAAGGTCACCGACTTTCAGAGTAGGCCTTAAGATACAGGTACCTGTTACCCGACTGGGTAATGAAAACGGGTACCCGGTTCCGAATTTTTGCTACCCGACTCAGCCCTAGACGTTGATATATAACGTATTGTTTGTCCTCTTAAACAATTCTGGCATGGTGTTAATGTGTAAGGTCTATATAGGTAGGCCAACTTTACTTAGTCATTCAACAGTTGAAAACTTGATGTATACAATATACAATTTTCTGCTTATAGCAGGCCCTTCTGTGGAAGGTTCCTGAACAGCCCACTTCCCCTGACCATTCCTGCAAAGAACCCCCTCTGCCTTCGCCTTTCCTCCCCTTTCCCTTCCCCTTCCTCCTCTTCCCCTTCCTTCATGATCCCCGTTCCCAAATATTTGTACCATCCTCTATGGGCAGATTGCCAGCTTGTGCTTGTGATGAGGGAAGTTCAATGTCTGGGTAGAAATTGCTAGAGTAGGGGGTTGTGCATGTTCAGTTACATTGTACGGATTGAGAGAATAGGTAAAGGAAGAGTTCACAATCTGCTACAATATATGTTCTGAACACCCCTGCCTGTTTGATTGCACCAAGTTTCACATTTCTTTTTTTGGAGAAGGATGATGTTTTGGAAAGTTAGTCCCACAGCATGTGCTTATAGTAGCTGGCCCTTGAGCCACTCACCATTGTCTCCAAATCACCAGTACATGGTACAAAAAGCACGTGCCACCCTTTTCTCATCACACTCAGAAAAATGCTGGAAATAAAATCTTTTAAAAATCTATATTTGTAAGTGAATTTTGGTCAGCAAAAAGTTTTGTTTATCGTAGAAAAGACTGTTGAAGACATGACTTGATCCAGAATAGTAAGCTAAAAATCCTGCCATCTGACTCAATCTTTTCTGATGTCTTCAAATTGCCATTCCAAAGATCATATTTTTGCACTGCTACTAAAATTTAAGGTGTTGGAAAAACAGCTGGGGGAGGGTTGGGGGTTGAAGAGTACGTCTGCTCTAAGCCTGTGCCCCTGACTCTGACATGAGCCTCTTTCCCCTCCGCTCTAGTGCTACTACCACACCTGACAAATCCTTCTAGCTACTGTAGTACTGCCACTCAATCATTGCAGTTGTATCACACTCTTTGTATGCAAATAAAGGATGGTTACTTTGCAAACAATCCAGGGGCATTTATCTTTGTATGTAAGTCAATGGTACAGTAGGTTGTTGACAACACTACAGTAGGTGGTATTTTAAGAGGCATTCAAAGGAGATTGTCAAGTTAAACTGCCTTTACTGGTTTTACCTGTTTACCTGTTGGTTTACCTTTGTAAAGATAACAAAGGATATGATATCTCATGGTTGACAGAAGTGAGGTGTATGCAGAGGGCATGTTGAAAAGAAGCCTTTTGGAATTTAATTTGCACACAAAGTAGCCTATTTTAATCAAATTTAACAAGCCATGATCATGTCTGTCTGTGTCCATAAATCTTTCATCTCTTAAAACTTGAATTGGTTGCGGTTTGAATGACCAGGGTTTCAAACTTGATAGTGCCAGGTAGTGGTATCTAATTAGGTGTAAAAATTATCTACAATCCTAGACAAAAATACATGGGACAGCACCCCTGCTCCTCCATTCAGTGTTGAGATGCTTTAAATTTTGAACATCGTTTGGTTGCAACAACATTGCGCCACAGGTAGGGGAAGGGGATTTTGGAAGACAAGGGAATTTATCTAAGTAGTTGCTAAATTTCTATAAAATTGTCCCATCATGCATTTTTGTCTAGTTAGTTACATGAGGTTTTACTACTCAGTTTGTAACTAATTGGTGAAAGTCGGGCCAGCCACAGCCTTTTTTCCAGTTGTGGCTCACTGGCTTGTTTTCCCTACTCCATCACTAATGCTGAGCACCAAGCACAATGACAGAAGGTTCCATTTTTAAAGTCTTTGGGTATGACCCGGCAAGGACTCGAACCCCTGACCTTCCGGCTGCAAGTCCGATGCTCTAACCATTGCTCATTTTGCTCATTTTTGTCTAGGATTATCGGAGCTGCTATACACGCCCATAGGAGTATTGGTTTCACACAGGGTACATTAACTCAGGTGAGGTTTGGCTTTTGTAGGGATATGTACATGTCTCCTTTATTTAATAAAGATGATGATAGCTGGAAAGGGAATGTGATGTAATTTGTCATTAATTTTAGTATTTCTAGCATGATGATGTGTGTATCTAAGGCTGACAGAGAGTAGACTTAATTAACCAGTCGTTAAAAATATCCTATAAGATAGGGGTAGATCATGTACAGTAATTCACCATATTTCTGAAAAAGCCACACCACAAGGGCATCCTCTTCCTTGGTCTCAAGTTTATTTTAATCTCCCTCCTTTCTACTGAATGATAGAATTGAATGGCTGAATGGCACTGATGCAGTAATGTTATCAATGATTTCACAGGGCATATTCATTAGAATACTTATACTCTACCTCAATGACGAAAAGCTAGGAACGTCTCCACTTTCGATTTTGTTTTCCAAAGCATCCCTTAGCAATCTGGTTTAAGCTCTCTGTTCCGGTGAGATGAATTTTTACTTGACCATGACTATGTACTGTTGTATGCGGTGTCAAATCTACAAATAGATGTAGCCATGTAAATGTATTAGGCCCTATTAAGTGAGGAAGTGTACAAAAAGCGTTACCTTCCCCTCCTAATATCCGCTCTTTTGAACAACTGCATGAACAGCAGTTGAATAAATATACCTCTTTTACATGGTCTTCCTTAATGAACCTTATAACGAACATTCTTAGTTAGGCAAATTTATACCTCCATTACCAGTGTTTGATTTTTACGGTAGTTCTGTCGCCCGAGACAACCATTTTTCCGCAGGACTACCAGATATTTGCAGAAACAGGTGTGTAAGGTTGTCCGTCAGGACAACCAAATCTTCTGAGGACATTGATGTTTACATTAGCAGGGCAGTGAATTGTGCAAGCAAGGAACTTAAAAATCCGATCACAACATTTTATTTGCAAAAGCCAGTGATGGCGCATGTTCACTACAACTTCCCACACAGTCACTGTATCGAAATGTGGATTGCACTAAAGCCAAAAAATGTACCCCGTACAAACTCCAGTAGAAGGCCTGCACTGTACACTGAGGAGCTGAATTTCTTCGGGCAAGCTACAAATTCGTAGTGCTGGTGATGTTGTTGTACCACTCGTTCTTTGAATCTCGAGCTATGTTAAATTTTTTTAACCAGCAATACGAACTTATAACATTAACTATGTCCACATTTTATATGAATGCACGCCACGTT
>WURT03171302.1:0-10473 GCA_009936505.3 Holothuria glaberrima | reverse complement strand
TGACTTTTGTCGCACAAAATGCATTGTAATCAAATGTGCGTAGATTGATTTTTAATTAAATATGTATGGTTTGTTCTTCACTGGGGATTGTATATATGAATATTAATAGAAAACAATTTGTATGCAAATTGACAGACAAATCTAACAAAAGTTCACAGATGTTAGTAGTATGGTCCAGCCACAGTAGGTCTGATAGTCTGAGTAAAACATGTCCACCAGGGGGCAACCATGTTCCATATAAAACCAATGGACTCAAGTATAGTTTCTACAGAAGACATTTATCAACCCAAAAAATTACAACTCCCAATATTCTTGTGCACTTATGAATTTTCTCACCATCATGATGGAAGAACACCCATAGTACAAACTTAACTCTCCTCTGATATCACTGAAAAGGTTTAAAAATTTCACAACCACATGTTGCAGAATTTATGGCTGCTAACAAGTGCAGACTAATGCCATACAATATGCATTACACATAACAACTAGGCCATGACCATGGAGATGACAGACGGACATTTCAATATGATGCTACCTTAAAAGGAATAAGCAGTCCCCCAATATTTAGTTTGAAACATCAGCTAAATAAGTTTTGAATTGAAAAAGTAATATAAGGTTGTAAATGGCCCCCTCAAAGCATGGAGTTAATACCCTAGCTCCACGCTCATACAAAGAAAAAAATTGTGGCACTGGTTAAATATCCCAAACTAGTGGTTTGGGAATCTATGAACCATACTTGGCCTACCTTCCAAGAATTCCATCTACATCCTCCTGTCAAGTTTTATCATGCCCCCCCCACCTACCCATACCAGTGCACAGCACTAATGTGAATTATGGAAATGTTACAGGTGTGTTTCATTCCCTGCTAAATTCAAAATAAATCCCAGTAAAGCGAAGAATCATTCGAATGCACATCACCACTAATATCTACGCAAAGACCCTGTATGTTCTGAAATTATGGGTACAAAGTCCCTACATATTTTTAGTTTCCCCACCCCATTCTTTACAATTGTCACTAGCTTTGATGAACAGTAATGTTTTTTTCTAGTGCCCATCAAATGAATGTAAACTAATTCATATGAATGTAATTTTGTTGATGAGTTATGTACATACGAGAAATACATTGAAGTGAACTGAACAATGCACATCTTCGTTAAAAGTGCCATCTTCGTTAAATGTGTCTTCAAGTTCCTAGTATAGATAGCAGGGAATGAATGATAGTAGATCTCCGTAAAGTGTGGCAAAAGCCCTGCTATCACCTAGATATAGGAAGGGAAGTGGGGGGGGGGGAGATTATGGTTAGAATTGACAAGTGCATAAAGTTATGCTGAACAGTTTCCTTTCCAATTTATGTAACATACTGTATATTCCTCCAATACTCTAAACCATTTGACACGGCCACCTGACTGTAAATTCCTCTCCATGTTATTAACAATTGCATTTGCCAACAATGTCAACATAAATTCTGTAAGTAAAATAGTAACCTTTTCGAAAACATAAAATCTGAAAGCAGAGCTTGACAACAGATCAAATCTAATCACCAAGCATCAAACCTCCAATTTGAACATTTTTCAGTAAAATATTGTTTGCATATCTGTGAAATGAAGTCCTAGAGTCCACTCATCCACTGTTTTCCTTCAAGAACAGAATTGGAATGGCTGCCACAAAACAACACCGACAGATAATCCCAAATTCAATAAATTCCCAAAATCACCCAGAATTCTCCTGTAAGCTGAAATGCTATCCATCAAAAGAAAGTAATAACATCGGTGAGTTGGCCCTTGAGCAGTCATTGATTTCTCCCATTACGAGTTGAAAGAAAACTCTCGCTGCACTTCAATTGGGAAACAAAGATTGAAAAACAATATCGAACTCCTCACCAACATGAGCCAGGATCATTTGTAATTCTGTCGTGGAATGCTCATGAGTTTGAAGAATTTTACAAGTTGAGGGCTCTGACAACACTGAATGCTTCTCTCTTTCAAATTACAAATTCATTTTGCCAAAGGAGGGACATCCATTATTAAAACACATCAGATACAGGGGAGGCCTGACATGTTTTAAAGGATGCTATGAATAAGAAACATCACCTAAGAAACTAGGGCCCAAAATAAACTAGGAGATAGAATACCTTCCAAGGACTGATGCGACAACCTTATACATTAAACTACTTTCATACTGGTGTTTGACATGCTGCGTGAGCAAGATACTAGGAAAACGGAATTAGCTGTTGATGACAACTGAAGCAGGGCAAGTGTGATTATGATGGTCTTTAATACACCCTTTCAAAATCAATGAGTTAGGGATCAGAAAAAAGGCAACAATGACCGCAGCAAAGAATTTAAAATTCAAACGGAATTGATATTTACCTTCACAGAGGTCACAAAGCTGAAAGCAATATGATTTGATCTTTATCTGCAATTTAGCTTGACTCCAGTTGATATACAAGTTTCCTTACCCCAGGGTACCATAGATCCATTACAGGGAAATGCCAACGGCATAAAATTGAAGATAGAGGTACAGAAAAGGTGCAAAACTGGAAGTGAATGAAGATGGTGGAAGAGAAATGCAAATATTCAAGAAAGAAATGAGTTCTGAGGCAGAAAAATTGAAAATATGAACAAGAAAACAGAAAAACAAAGCGCAAATAAAATGTTTGTAGAAAAACACATACAGTATAACACAGAATCTTCATGTACACAGCTTTTATAACAAATCATTAGAATCACAACATCGCACAATTAGAGTCAAATAGTACAAAAGGGTGGATACTAATGTTGACCTCAAACTTTTTGCATATCAAAAATTAATTACATCATTACTTATTTTCTCCTAAGTAATGTCACATTTAAGTGGTAGCCTGTGCTTTTGAAACAAATTACAAAATACTGATGAACAAAAACTCTGCTTGCTTCGATTCTGACTATTGGATGAAAATGGCTAAATGTTCATTTCAACTTTTGGTGTCCACTAAGTAGCTCTTTCAGAACCATTTAGCTGAACCCCCCAAAAAGCCATATGGTAATAGTGATGTCATCTTACCTATCTCTGTGGAAGATGGGATCTATGAAAATTATCAGATGAGATCTATGAAAATAATTATGTCACATACTTTTACATTCAGGAGGCTAATAGGCACACTCCTTTCATCCACATAATTAAACGTCTCTCTCATACTGAAGAGTTTAATATACAGAACACACCACAAGACTGGGAACATGTAGTACACAGAGACTAATTTTGTAAGTTCTCACAGACTACAATACCAGGGCAGGATCTAACAACAGGAGAGCTTCCCACAAATTGGTCCTCGTGTGGGTCAACCAAAGCTGTGTAAAATTATAAGTTCTGTTAAATATCTTGCTATCCCCTTTCAAGTCCCTAGCAATGCCTAAGAGTGCAGTGGGTATAAAATAAGTGGGGTATATTCCTGAATGCTTGCACATACTTTTAGAATTACTGTATGAACAATAGAAATATTCTTTGTTACGATCAGGTTCATCATACCACTAAGCCCTTCCCCACTCCCTATTAAGTGTACAACAAAGCAAAGCCAAAAAATTTGTTTTTTGGGGGATCATTTTGATATGCTCCTTCCCCCCCCCCCCCACACACCTATTGACTTACAATATTCATTGTGAAAAAACTGTGGCATGCCTGTACAGTAGGTACTGTAGGGCTTTGCAGTCTGGCCATGCCTATCGCATCATAATCTGATTCTCACTATCTATACAGTAGGTCTTACTGTATTTTTAGTGCTATCTTTTTTTTCATGTTTTTCTTCTTCTTTCCACTGGGTTTATCCAAGTTTTAAGTATTTGAAACATTTTTTTTTATTCAACATACATATGCTCATTTGTTGAACTGATGGTCAGAAAGCATCCAATTTCAAGTACCCACCAGATAGAGTATGGGCACTGTGCTAAGGGCCTCAAAGAAATGGGGACCTATGAAGACAATAAAGGCTTGTGAACTTTCCTTGAATATAATGTCTAGAAATTTTCCTGTTCAGGCCTTTGCACGCCTAAGAGCTTCTAAGCCTATGAAACATTAAATACTGGCCTGAGGAGCATGAGCTTTGACTACACCTTAAATTTTTGTACATCAATAATCAGATCTATCTCTAACAGACTCCCATCCCTGGAAAATTTCTTACCAAAGCAATGAAAGGGTTGAAACTGTAGATACTTATGACAGTTGCAAACGCAAATTAAGTACAGTCTAACAGGTACAGGGCTAAATCTGCAATATCCCAATAAACGGATAATGTATTTCCCTCATAACCCATCCACGTATCGAATCTATGTAAGTGCCACCATTAAAAACATAAATTTTCTTCTTACCAAGATGAGAACAACCTGAAACTAGGTTGACTATGTTCTGTGTGCCCTCGCAGGCATACCAAAATCCATGCTAACTTAATTTTAGACTCCAACTTAGATTTTTCAAAAGGATAGCGAGACATAGAATGTACTCAACATGTTCTGACTACATTATGTTAAATGCATGAAAAAAGGCTAACATTACTTACGCTTTGATCTGAGGGGAATATAGTGATTAGTAAATAAACAACCTGAGAAGACAAAAACTAAATGGAAAAAGTCCAAATTGCCAATTACAACAAATAATCTCTAATTTCAAGTAATTTGTGAACCATTTGACAAAACAAATAAGCCTAGCCTTGGGGCTGCTGAAGTGCCGTAAAAGATAGTCACGGGTTTATGGTTTAATGCTGATTAAGAACCTACTAACAAGGTACATTACCATGACTGACATACTCTCCAGCACACACGTTTTTCTGTGTAAATCAAGGGCGGCAGTTCATTACAATCTCCAGACATATACAATGAATTTTTCCTAGCTACTATGGAGACTCAAGCTTTATTGGGCATTTTTGGCCAATAAACGATACAAACCACAAAATGAGACTTGCAACATGAGTCGTCATTCAATATTACAATCACGGAAGCATGGTTAGATTGTCTGAACATTTTATACCTCTGCTGTTCATAAAACTCTGTCAAACAGCCCAAATATCAGACACCAGGGCGTCTTTCTATGAGGATGAATCTAAAGAGCTCGCGATCACGACTTTCATAGCTTCCTAAAGTTTTTAGTTACACTGGCAATCACAGCTGCAGGGAGTAAAACCGCGATGGACTTTATCCCTGAAATAGCTTAAAGTTTTGTTAAATTTACCAGTTGCAACAAGTTAACGTTCATTACTTTTTCATATGGAAGAGATGAATAATAAGCATTCTTTTTCAGTTTTACCATGA
This sequence comes from Holothuria glaberrima, assembly GCA_009936505.3. Taxonomy (NCBI): domain Eukaryota; kingdom Metazoa; phylum Echinodermata; class Holothuroidea; order Aspidochirotida; family Holothuriidae; genus Holothuria; species Holothuria glaberrima. Next base: position 5,194 of record WURT03171302.1, on the reverse strand, counting down.
CCTCAATTCTCATAAAGATTTAACAACCAATAATGAGTTGAAAAAACCTACAAGAAAAACTAGTCCAAGAATATAACTCAGTCTAAAAGGCACGGAAAAGCTGTATCTGCAGTTAATGTACTTTGGTGGTTATGACACTCAAAGATAAACAAGTATAACATTGAAAAAGAGCAGTACTGTAACAAAAGATTTTCCTTCTAACCATACAAAACAAGAAAGACTTGCCTGGTTTTCTTCCAATGTTTTAATGACACAAATTGTGATGTTTCACAACAATTGCCAAGTCCGTATTCAAAAACCTATTTTTCTTTCATGAACAAATGTTCTAGTCTAGTATACCATGCTTCAAGTCATAATGTCATTTTTGAAGAAAACAGGTCAGCTTTTAACAGATAATACAGTAGTTTCAGATTTTGCACAGAAAGGCCATACAAAAAATGTTATTGTATAGTGTCCAGGGCTGTCTGAACTGAGATAATGATTCTGACCTCATTTTTGCCTTTTGATAACATTAAATCTAGCAACAATTTAGGTAAAATGGTAACTACTCTGTGCCAAAATCATGAACATAATCATTAAAATACACCTGGTAGTCTCTACCACATTTAAAGTAACATGAAAGAAATTTTTCAACTACAGTTAAAAGCATGACATTATTAGGGTTGAGAATGATACACCTTTGCCCACTTTAATTTCAAATTTTATGCTTTAAAAAAATTAGAAATTTAATACCTTCCAATGCAGAGTATGGCTTTTTTGTCACTTTCAGAAAATTTCATGTAAATTGCTTTTCTTACAAAAACATCTTCACCCAAGGATTTCAACATGGGGTGGGAGAGAGGTCTGGTGGAATAAACAATGCAAGAGATGAACATGCATGGAACTGAACATGCATGCAACTAATAAAGGACAAATTTCTTCATCCAAAATATTCTAATTTCCCCAACTAAGCTACTTTTAGCCCCTTCCAATACTGCCTTAAGCTCCTCAATTACCCAGACACAAACCTAGTTTATTGCTGAAGATCACACAGGTATCCTGGTGAGCATACAAGTCCCTAACGTGTAATAAGAACTCTCTGTACAGTGTGTGAAATGTGAGCTATAGTACTCTGCATCTTTTAAATTTTCCAATTTTGATGTCAATCAAAAGAGCAGAAACCAATAAAGAATTTTGGTTACCCTTAACCAAAAATATGCTTGGGGTCATGAGTCACTGCCTTTAAAACTGAAATTCAGAAACAATGAATAGCTGCCAGTTGTTGAAGGGTCTACAGATAATGACCATGCCTGTAATGGTATGAGCTGTCCAGTTTCATCTAGATGTGAACATGATATACTCATGTATCATGGCATTCTCAGAGATTTGAAGAATCAATGTCCAAACCATTGATTAAAGCAGTGCAGTGGAATGGGTCTGTGGGGAAGAGATTATCAGAATGACCTCACAGCAAAAATGGCAAAAAAAGGGGAGATAATACTCAGTGAAACATCAAGTTTTTCTATACCATATTGTGGCTTGAGGTTGATTTGAGGTGGGCAATAAGTTGCCAGTACAATGTAAATACGTAGGCCTACAGATAGAAGTAATGAACACAGACACGATGAAATGAAGTTTTAAGGGTGTACAGAAAAAATGATAGTTCCACTTACGGCTGTAGATGACCTTATAGAGTATTTACAATGCATAACATGCGTAGGCAAGTCAGTAGAGGGAAGCACGGAATTGGTATTAGTCATTCTACTCACTGTACTCACCATAATTTGTAAACTGCTCCAGGAAAGATGGAGACAAGTTTTTATGGACAAATGTGCTCATTCCAGATAGTGCAAGGGAATAAGCAGTCAGCTCGAACTTACTTTGACAGATGTTACAAATCTAATCTCTGTTGCAAGTATCTTTTAGAATGTTTTAGAGCATAAATATGGCATTCTCAAAGTTCTTTATGCAAAACTTTCAAAATTCTGTTACAAAATTATTGTCACATAATTTAAAATTGCCATTCATGAATGAGGATACCCAGGTATACTAATTCAATCTTGGGTAACTGCATTTTCCTTTTAAAATTGATCTACCTACAACTGCTAGCCCAGACTCAGCACTTCAGATATAGGCCTACAGTTGTTTCATTGTTAAATGTCAATTCTGCTGAAGATACTGTTAAAATTCTACTGTGCGATAAAAGAGCTGCTAGACATTTTAATGTTTCACTGATCTGCACATCATTGTCAACCAGGGTAGCTAATATATCGAAAGCAAAATTTTAAGCTGACCACTTCAAATGTCAATCAAGGTGCAGTCACAAATTGTGAATTTTGGTTGCCCTAAACCTGTATTTGAGAGAAATCAGTGTCTGCCTTTAAAGTTAACGTACAGTACCTGTGCAAAAACTTAACAAACCCATACAGTGCTTTATAGAGTAGAAGAGTGGTTCTACCATATCGCCCTCTAGTTGTGAGAGGGAGCCATCCCTGGTACTAATTATTAATGCCAGATGGTACTAACAGGCAAGTAGGCCTATTACATGTAAATACTTGTAGGAGGTAAGGACGACTGAAGCAAACCTACACTCATACCCACACAGGACTGTCATTCTGTTATCAGTCAAGTTGTGCAGAACACAGTGGGTAGCATTCTAAAAAATTTTTTTTTCTGTTTTCGTACCAAGACTTATCTTTCACAAAGTGCTTCTTAAATATACTACAGACACATAAACTATGGGCTCAGCTTTTAATACCTGTTCTTAGGAGAGGTAACTGTAAAATGCCTTCAATCTAAAAGTGCAAACTTTCATCACAAACTGTTCCTCTTAACACTAGGTAGGCATGGCCGTATGGGGCCAGGGTGGCTGCCCCCCCCACCCCAAATGTCAGAACCTGACTGAATCAGGCAGATAATTTTCTCAGTCGGGCAGAAAATTGGACAGTTAAATTATACACTCCTGACTCTGGCGTCAGGCAAAAATCACCCCCCTCCCTGAGAAAACAGTCCTGCAAGACCATGACACTTGGTGCACTGTCCTTTACAACTTTCTTCACTTCTTTCAACAACATTGATTACTCCTGTTTTAGTACAACACACAATGTGTGCCAACAAATGCATGTCAAAAACTCAGGTCTCACCCATTATGTTAACCTGGAAGGATAAACTACGGAAACTGGAAACACTGGATGAAAACAATGATTTCATAACTCAAATCTGTCATCAGGCACTTGAAATAGCAAATGCTACATTTAGGATGTGCTTTCTGCCATATATATCAGGCTAACATTCATCAGTAATGCTAGCACTCAGTCAGCTATATATAAGGTATTGTTGTTTTATTCTTTTATAAATTCTGAAAATGACAAATATTCCAGTGAGTAGTATGCTCGTCTTGACTGTTGGACCACTGGGTAAAACTAGGTTTACAGCATTCTTACTAATGTAACCATAACCCACAACAACTGTGCCCAATTTTATCATTATTTGGTGAATAAATCTGACGTCCTTCTGGTTACTTATTCCCTTTTGAGGCAAAATTTTATGAATATTCATTAATACCTCAAGGGACATGCTTTATAATGTGTAGAAAACAAACCTGTTAATATTTATGCTGCTAAACCTTCCATCACAAATTGAATTAAAACAAACATTTACTGTACCTTTTATTCCCAAATGCATACATGTTTTTTTTTCAACTTGACCAGACTCCAACAGTTTTCTCACATATTAATTTCCTTCTCCTGTACTTATAATCCAGTAAAAAACAATCCTGTTATGAGGAAGTAGGGTTTGGTAACAACTTAACTTCTGTAAAAGTCCAGTCTAGTTGAAGAAGATAAGGCTGCTAGCCACACAGTTCAATCAATTTCTCGTACACCTCACAAACCAAACAATCTCTTAATACAGAGAGCTGCTCAAATGTAAGCACAATAAATCAAAAAGTACCTGTGATTGGCTGGAATTTCGTCTGCACATTGATCACCCCTGAAAGAAGTCTCCGCTGATACGATTTTGTACTCAATCAAATGCCAGATAAAGGAGCGAGTAATTTTTGTCACTTTATGCACCCCAAGGGTATTTATGAATGTCGATACTCTGACCAACCATCTAATTCAACGCTGAAACAAGATGTAGTAAACATCAAACAAGAAGTAGATAGAGACACAACTTTCATTGGAAATTTACTTTGGCTGTCTCTCTAAGACTTCACCTTGAGTTTTTAGTACTGATCCAGAGATGAACTATCCAGAAATAGGCACTACCACTTTACTGCTCACAAACCTCCCGTCTGAAGGTAAAAATCCAATAATGTCCAATCACTATTCGCCCCGATCCTATCATTTCGTTTGACAATCTCTTTTGGTTAAATGCGGTGTAAATTCCCTGCGGCAAATTTCGAGGAGCTGAAGCCGACAGGCAAAGGCAAACAAGCTAGTGCTCAAGGACTTATTAAGGACGAGATCATCAGTTCACCCAAGGGGGTTAGGCTGGAAGAGCTTGAGAACCAATTTGAGAAGTTTCCAATACTAGGGCAATAAGATGTTTTAATTTAGGCTTAACTCTTGTCAAGTGTTTTCAGAAATTACTCCAATTGTGATAAAGGTATAGGTAACAAGAGAGGCAAGAAGTGAATTAGATTTGATTTGTAAAACAAAGATCTATGTCTCTTTTAACAGAATGTCTAGCTTTTAAGGGCTTCTTGTTTTAAAATTGAAACAGATTTTAATACTTTTTATTTGAGGTGAAGTTGTCAATAAATCAGTCAATTGCAAACCATTGAAACGTCTACTGTCGCCAAGCAAATGCATGGCCAACACGCACAGTATTTGCCAAAATGTGATACAGTTAGTATTTAAATGAGTAGTGTCAGTGAAAGTTGGAATGAATGCAAATAAATTCAAAAGATGTCTTCTTGTGAAAAGGTGAAATATGTTGCTACAGTAAGCTGCAATACAGATGAAGGGAATAACAAGGGTACCTGGATAGACTGAAATTTTTATTTTCTCACAACTTTTGAAGAGCTACATAGCTTAAAGGAAAACATTGTGTTTGTAGGACAGACAATTTGTACCTTTCAAACCATGATATAAAGGTACATCGCAAGAACGGCATTTTCAAAGTAAGGTACACTTGTAGCTGGGCACAGAAAGTATAGTTGCAAGTTGTCAGTTTTCACAAAAAGAATTCACTGTCTATTTAGGTCATTAAT
>WURT03171269.1:0-10473 GCA_009936505.3 Holothuria glaberrima | reverse complement strand
AAAACTTCTACAAGGGTCCAGGGGCCATGAAATGGACCCAAATTAGTGTGTAAGTCAATGGAGGAATAATTGGTGGTATGCTACCTTATGAGGATGATTTCAGCCATGTTTTTGAACATATTTTCCAGCATTTTCAGCATTTTGTTCACAGTAACTCCACCATTGTACCCTTAAAGATTGATTATTGTATAGCATGTCACTTTTCAAATAAAGTCAATACAAGGATCTTGAATGATATTTTTACTAATATTTTAATATTTGAGAGACAAAAAAGCACATTTCAGATCAATGCATCAATCTTAATCTAAAATTGTAACAGTGTCTAAAGAAATTTTGTTCATAAAATTATACCAGAATAACAGTATCAATGAGACAAATTATATGAATGAACATGTTAATATTTTTCCACATTATATTAAAAAAATGTGTGCAGTGTAGAATGTCCTTTACTAGGGGAAGGCCTCCCCTCCCAATCTTCACCGTTAGTTGGAAAATGTCAACAAGTCCATCCTTCCTCTCGGCTAGTAAACTTTTATGGAAGGGAAGGCAACGTACGGTAATCCATAAAATGCTGGAAAAGGTGACAATAACTGCAAAACCTTTATTTGAAGAAAATAGACCAAAACATGTTGAATTAGGAATGTAAATTTGCCACACTTAGTCCACACGAAGGGTTTTTCGGAGAACCGAAACATTTTAGACTTGGAAGTAACCTTGTAAAGAACAGTAGTAGCAGGCAAAACAATATTTTCTCCAACATGCCACTGTGATGAAATTTACATTCAAATTTATTTGCTGTATCATTTGTAAGAGCGACCTTATGATAAATTAATACAGCATTTCATTTCAATTAGGTACTGGACAAGAAAAAAGACATGGGCAATACAAACACGGCCAAAAATATGAAGTCAAAACTGTGACTTCAAAACCTCAAATTTCTACTGTTTTCCTTATCAAAGGTCGATTATTTGACGTTTACGGGGGAAAGTCGAAAATTTTACATTTTAAAGAAGGAATTTCTTCTCAGTAGAAATAAAGTAGCCACTCTCCTAGAAAACTAAAAAAAAAATCTAGGAGAAAATCAAAGTGAAATTTTTATGATAACCCCCTAAAAGAGACAACCGTACGATGGTCACGATGTCACAGACTGATGTTATTTTATTTTTCATGCAGTTGGACTTGAAACCAGGTCGTGGTACTTTCAGCCTAATTGCCTACAATTTTCAAATTATTCAATTAAGCAATCACAATTCATGCACGCTCAAGAGAATTTGATCCACGTGATCAGTAATTTTGTTCTTTTTACAAACCTAATAAACCGTGGTAGCATTTTATTAATCAATCCCAATTTCCAATCTATGCATGCTCACATGTCCTTATCCTTGACAGTGACATACTGCTGTTTGCCAAATAGCAATCTCACTCAGTTACAATATTCATGTTGTCCTCATGGTTTTTACAGTTTACCGAAGAGACAATGTTGGCATGTCTAGATAGAAATTCTTCAAAGTTTACACAATTGAACTTCAACAATAGTACTCTGCTTAGTGATCAGTAAAGTCTTCTGCAATATTTTCAAACTATGTCCCCAAATGACCCCCACAGAGCCTTTGTTTGACCTCACATGTTTAGACACAGCAAAGAACTTCCATGTAACTGTATAGGAAACAAGTTCCAAGAAAACGTGTTCATACATGGGGCAAAATCAGCAAACCCATGCCAAATATGTAGCTAACCTGTCAGCCTGTTTAACAGATTTTGCCTTTTCAGATTTTCATTAAGTTTGTCCTGCCCACTTATTGCTATGCATAATACAGGCATGAAATGAAACAAAAAAGGCGCAAACTCACACCAAGTGCACTGTAGATCTTCCTACTATGAGATTGCTTAAGTACACAAACATTTTCAAAATTATCCCACTTTATTATTAATATAAATGAAGGTGATAACCTGTTCCAGAAAAATCAATTCACCCTGCCTATTACTTTACCCATACCAAATACTGTACAATGCTCATCAGTCACCCTGATTGAGAGATATTGCTATTTTTAGCCCCGTCCACTCATTACTATGCATAACATTCGTACCGAAAGCAATAGGGTATAATTTAACACCCTGGTCAAAGTACCAACCGAGAATTGTGTACATCAATATTTTTTCAGTATGAATTTGCTTGTACACACTTTTTCAGCTATTTTCAAAATTAACCCCTCCCACTCATAACTATTAATGAAGGCGGTATTGTGTTCCAAACCACTGTTACATATGCTTACTAGATTACTCACGCCAAATATGGAGGTAATCAGCCATCATAATTGAAAGATATAGCAATTTTAAGATTTTTAGGTTTAGCCCCGCCCACTTCTTACCATGCATGAATCTGGGCCAAAATCAAAAGGGCACACCTTCACACCCCGGTCAACATACCAGTTAAATATCAGGCACCATAGACCTTCCCTCTATGCATCATTTATTTGTACACAAGCACTTTCAGTCATTTTTCAAAGTTTTACCCGCCCATGCTCTGCCTATTAGATTACACATACCAATATGGAGCTAAATCAGCCTTCCTTCCAGAGAAATATTGCTATATAAAGATTTTTACATTAAGCCCCTACCACTCATTACTATGCATGATATGGAGACCAAAATCAATAGGGCACAACTATACACCCAGGTGAACACATCTACAAAGTTTCATACACAGCAGACATTTCTTACAAGGGGTTTGCTTGCGCACAAGCATTTTCAGCAATTTTAAAAGGGTAACCCCACCGACTCATAAATTGGCAGTAATGTTTGGTTCGCCCTTTGGCTCTTCTCAAGAGACTCGAGGGACTTTGAAAAAGCACTCATAAATATCAACAACAAGCGCAACAATGCTGCCGAAGCTCAGCTTTTCCTAGGCTAACTTAAGGTGTGCAGTCAATTTTTCGGTTGAGTCTGTAACTCATGTTGTCCATACGTACGTTAGCACAAATAGAGAAAAATAAAAAGGTAAGGAAATATTTATTGAACTCCTGATTCCTTTGAAAGTTTAAATGTGGTACACAAAGTTAATGTTATATACTGTACTGCACGTCAGATGTTAGTTTACAAATGAATGTTTTTGAGTTTGATAGTATGAATAATTACATGAGTTGATAGGTTTAACGTTCTATTTAACGAGGCGATGCCGAGTTGAAAAGAACGTTCATAGTTCAAGGAAAGAAATTATTCATACTATGGCACAAAAGAAAAACATTCGTTTGTTTTATGGGACATTCCGTGGTATTTGCGACATAAATGTTTAAAACTAAAGTTTCATTATTTCTCATTTACTTGCATTTTTGTGTAGCCAAGGTATCCTACTACCAAGATCTGAAAATATTTTTTGAAATCAGGTCACCCACATTTAAATATTAGCATAATTATGGAGAAAAGCATAGAAAATGCGTTAGTCATGGGACAAACAATATCGTGAAATTTTTTTAAATTTCAAGTTCAAATGAGTTACTTCATACAAGGACACAAAACTCAATGCAAAGTCAAAGCAGAAAATTATTTCATTAATCGGTTATTAATTAGCGCCTTGACTAATCAGTCGTTTGTCCCATGACTAACAGTTTTCATGAAAAACTTAAGATATCTCAAAATTTGGAGTAGATACAATGGAAAGGTTAGGAATCCTCTTCATTTAGATAGTAACCAACACAACTGTTTGGTGTTTAAACAAAAGTGTGCAAAAGGATATTTATTAATATTAAAAACAAATATTGTTAGTCATGGGACAATTTGTAAGTTATGGGACAAGTCCCATACATACTGTACAAGTAAGACTGACCATGTTTGATCTGCTGGTACTATGGGTTTTACTTTGTTGAAAGCATGAAATATTTGTGACCAGTCTTTAATATTGGTTTCCTTGAAGTGATTATTAGGATACTAATAATTCTTCTAATAGATTATACTTCCTAACACTGTGTAACAAAAGGTAGTTGGATAAAAGGGTTTATCTGAATTTGCATCATATTTACTGTAAAGTTTTAGTTAAAAGTTTTTTTTTAATAATTTACTTACCACTCTTTTAAACTTAGGTCTTTTTGAAAATGTGTTTTGAAGAAATATTTTTTGATTATGGGCTAAACACTATTAAAACTGATTAACATTATGGAACAACTTCTTAAAGCTAGGTGACCACCATGGCTTGTTGACTCAAGCCTTCTTTTCAAAGAGAGTGCCTTCTTTCTACTACACTGGTATACTAAACCTTTCATAGTTTGTACCAAGGCAAACTTTTACTTTGCCACCAATTTAAGGAGTTACATTTGAGGTAGGGGGAAACTATGTGAAGAGGATTTCCCTTCACTTTTGAGGAATATCATGTAAGGAGGTTTTGGCTTTAGGGACATCAGGGTGCTTTTGAAAAAAATATTTAACCTATGCATGGGGGCTTGGATGCAAAATTGTGAGTACTGTCTGTGGCAACTGCTAAAATGAATGCTTTGTATGTTTTATGCAAGGTCTAAGAGAAGGGGCATGTTATCTGAGGGGAGTGGATGAAACCTCCTCCCTTTGAGAAATTTTATAATGTAAAGTGGTAAGGTTGCAAAGCAATGCCCTTTGACAGAGCTTTTATCTGATTAAGTTTTCCCCTTTTTTGAGAGAGAAGAGGTGGGGTGGGGACAACCTCCTTCCCCATCCGAGCCTGCTAGTGCAGAACTGGTTTCACAATTCACTAGTTAGTAGTAAATAGAGTTTTTATTCAAGTATGTACTATGGAAATGAGGTGTACTGTAGAACCAATGGGTTGTACAGTATGTTAAGGCTGAATTTTGACCGTCTCTCAAAGTCTCATCGTTCCCCTTGTTAAGGCCTTTGTTTTAGTGGAAAACAGCACCAACATTAAATCTTAATGTAATGTGTAATTATTAGGGTAGTAGGAGGAAAATGGGATTCAGAAACATTTCGTTCTGCAGCATTTTTATACTTGTAAGCGTGTTCGACAAAACTGTCCCATGACTAACGTTTAATTTGTCCCATGACTAACAATGTATTGTTTTAAATTGGAAATGGGGATGACTTTTTTCAAAAGGTTACAATAAAGCAATAGTTCAACTTGTTCTTCTTGACACCAGCAGCAAAGAAATAGCAACATCTCATTAATGGCACAGAGTTTTGTGACTAAGTAACTGTAACCAGGAACCTATGTCGCAATTGCTGTCCCATGACTAACGGTTTATTAATTAATAAATTTTAATATTGGGGAAGACTTTGATTCCTACTTCTTCATTATTTTGTAGGGGTAGTCACACCTTATAACTTGATTACATTACAAGTTTGTCACTCTTTCAACTATTCCTTTTATGAACCAAAATGTTCTCTAAAATGTCCCATGACTAACAACGAAATACCACGGAATGTCCCTTATATAACAACTTACTTCCTAAATAGGCCAGATTTTGGTGAAATTTGATGCCCCCAGAACCAAAGAAATCGCATACATAGGCTCTAGTTTCCTTTTTCAAAATCTTTCCGGCGAGCTTCTCCGATCCACCACCTCAGAAGGGCACTTTTGCGAGGAGAGATCTGTTGCAACCTATCCCTGTTGAGAAAATCAGGCTCGGACGCATCAACACTCCCCCTGATGCATGATGCACGCGACACAGCGGTGTTGTTAGTTCTCACCAAAGACATTACAAGCATAGACTCCAAACTTAAAATGGCGCTGTGACTCCTCATGGAGGCCAAAATGTCGGGGCGGAAGTGCTGATCACTGCTCAGTCGTTTTGAAACAAACAGGCAAATGAATGTCTTACAAATTTACTTGCTATTTCGGAATATTGTTTATTTTAGAAATATAAATCCTCAATGGCTTCCACTTAAATAAGAAAAGTTATTTCTTCATCGGGGAATTCCACATATGTACGCTTGAACATGAGCGCACAATGACTGGTTCTGCAAGTTCATGGACATTCATTGGTTAGTTTCTATGGTACACTTTAAAATGCGCGTTCAATTTCTCACGCGCTCACAACGGGAAAGCAACTATGGCGCATTCGTTTTCCGAGCACGCAGAAGTTCGCTCTAAGTATTCCGTACAAAATGCATAGATAATTGTATTCTGCGGAATCTGTGCGTATGCAACGCTCACGCAAGTCACGCTTTTCTAACAATTTAATTTTTCTTTAACGCGCTTCTATTATGATACACACATCACCGAATAGAAAAGCGCGTATATCAAATCCTCACTTCCGCCCCGATGTTTGCGCCTCCATGAGGAGTCAATTTCCGTAACAGTGTGAGTTTGGTATCTTTGCTTATAATATCTTTAGTTCTCACGCAGTACGGTGCCATAACATGCTTAGAATACGTAACCTGGCCTATCATGAGTACCTTTTGTTACACGCTAAATTCTGTGTACCCTTTAGTCCATTTTTCTCCTGCCAAATTATTCCACTGCATAAAATTTTTATAACCGGGATCTGCCAGGTCTAAATCATTGCTCTGGATGTGTCGCAACATGAAGTCCGCGGTAAAACTGCTTGTATGGGGAGGGAAACATGCACGCGTAGTAGCAGCAAAGGCTATCTCGCATGGGCTTGAAATATCACCCCCAGGCTCCCCTTACCAACCTCTGGTGGGGCTTTCGGTAGCTAACGAAGTATCGGGCCTCAGCTTGAATGGTGCCCCTCGCTGTGTCCTCGCCCCATGTGACTGCAAACTAATTCCTGCCTCCCAGACTGACATACGCCTTCTATACAATGCACGTTTTCCTTATCAAAACGAAAAAAAGTAAGTAAAATGTTAAGACAACCCCTTTAACATGTATCATTACATTTTCAATCAAAGCCTTATGTTCTTTTAAAAACTGAGGGAGGGAGTTCCTCTTCCTCTTATGCCCCTTTCCTAGACAAACATTCACCTTAACTTGAAGCAGTATACCCCGGGATACCAGTTCACGTAGGGTTACGATATTTCCCTGAGCTGAAAGTGGGACATAACTTTGAAGACAGATCTGGGAAGGGATTCAAAGGGAAGGGGTGTCTCCTTCCCCTGTGCTAAAATTTAGATTTTGGTACCGTCCTTTCCAGAAGGCAAATGGTGAATATTTAAAGCTGATTTTACTAGTTTTGTTTGCCTAATATGAAATATATTGCAGCTTGTTTTACCGCTTGTACATAGGTTACAGGGCTTTACACGGACGTTACTAAGCCAGTGAAGTGTTTCACACTAAGGATGAAACTTCTTATTTTATATATACATATATATATATATATATGAGTCAGTCAACGCTGTATTAAATAGTCGCTCAAAGACCTTAGGCCATTTTCCTCAAACATAGGCACTTGCCTTATACAGAAAGAGGATGATTAGAAATGAATGGAAAACTTAGCCTCAAGCAGGACTCGAACAGTGACAGACAGGTGACAGACATTTGCTGCCGCGTACGATAGTTATAGCTCAGCTGAAGCTTTCAGCTGAGCTTAAAATGACAGACTGTTCTCAAATAACTTTTACCTCTGCCGATTATATTAGCAATAACTGATACAAAATTTATCAGCCACCCTGAAAGAACGTTACTGTCATTTTCAGTTTTTTGTTAATCTCTGCTCACTCATTACTATGCATGATATTGGCATCGAAAACGATAGAGCACAACTTTGCATCCACATCTACATATTTGCCAAATATCAAGCATAGAAGACTTTTTCTACTAGGCGTTTGCTTGTACACAATCTTCTGTCACAGACATTCACACACGTCCGGACACACACGCACACATATGCACTTAAGTCGACTTAACATACAACCTGAGGACCTCTTTTTTATTTCCTTTGTGTTTTTTCCTTAGCCCTAACTTTAACAATAGGCTGTCTATTGTTAAACATCTGAGGACTTAAGAAATTTATTGAATTTCCTTCTACGGAACTGAAATTCGTTGTGCAGTTCCTCAATCTGAATGCAAACAAACTCACACATCCACACACGCCAAGCTGATTGCAACGGTTACGATGCTGCCCCGCGACATCGTGACCAACAAAAAATCGGAGCAAAACTAAACACACCCAATCATGTTACATGTTTACATGTTATGCTCCCATTACCGCCAGGAGTAGTGGACACAAAGACCATTAATTTGGGCAAATCCTTTGAGGAAGAGATATTAAAGAAAATGAGAAAGAGATGTGCCCGTGAAAAGAAAGTAGGCTTGACACAGGCCCTGCCCTTCCAGCCAGTGTGGGGACCACGCTCTCCCCACACTTGCAGAGCAGATCCGTAATGGGGCCCGAAGACCGGCCCACTAGATCCAGGATCTCCTGGAACGGGCACAGTCTCAAACAGCTCCAACAGACTAGGAGCCGACCACGAGTTTACTACGGTAACCTCTGCCTCTGGCTCCTGCTGGTTCTTTGACTCAATCCGCAAGGGATCAAAGAACACATGACAATCATTCTCTAGCCTTGGGTGCTTTTAAAACATCTCTTTCATTCTTCTCCTTACTTTATTTATTTCTCTTGCTCTAATTTTTTACAAAGAATTTCTTTTTAACTTTGCCCATCATGACTTCTTGTTATGTCCCCAATGGGCTAACGTAAATCAGGAATGCCAAAAACTGTCCCAAAAAGATGCGTGAACCAGCGTCCACAAGTACTAAGAATTGGTTTAACATATTGTAAACAAACCATAAGTTTAAAAACTGTTTTTATTACAAGAAACCATTCGTAAACTACTTCTGAGATCTCAGATTCCATTCCAAAACCCATCTTCCGCGATTCTTACTAACCTCTTACTACTGTTATCCACTCTCAAAATAAAACTACTATTAAGGTGTATTTGGGGAAAGATAATTATTCTGATTTCGACGCTTTAAAAAAAAGATAATAACAGGCTCCTGTTCTTTTTGCAAATCATACTGCTGCTCTATTTGGAATCTGTTGTTACTCAGAACTTGGACTCGAGAGGACTCGGTTCTGATGTCAATCTTGACATATTAATGATTGTAGATTATCCATGAGTTGAGAAAGCGTCGGCGGTAAAGGATGGACATTGTCTTCAGATTTCTGAACGAGAGACATATCCCAAACATCAAGGAAATCGAACCTCTTATCCGGGCTGAATACATCTCTAAGCATCTGCTCTCCTTGAAGGGCTATCCAGTCACTTGAAATTAATATGAATCCTCCAATTGAATGGCTGCGAGTGTTGGCACTTCTGACTACCACACGCGTCCCCGGGCTTCTTTGCCACAGTCGTTCGACTGCCCCCCTGACGGCTAGCAGACGGTCTCTATAATATGAACCTTCTGGTTGGCCAAAGTGAGCCCAAATAGACAGGACAATAACAACCTCGTTTCCACCCTTCATATGTTCTATTTCACGGGCTACATAAGTTAAGTTCTGGACAGGGATTGTGTGGCTGTCCCTGATAGGTAGACCATGGAATGTAAAACGAATGCTTGCGTTTCTTTTCAGGCAAAAAAATTCTTCCGGACAATTCCACTTTACTTGTTCTTTAAGATCCATGAACATTTGTCGTGCCGTTGAGTCTCCAAAAAAGTACAGTTGCTTATTGCGCAGACATTTTTTGGTATCACTGTTGCTGAAAGACATTATATTGCAATAAAATGGTTGCCATTTGTCTTTGTAAAAAAGCCCATTTGTTTCAACCTTACTTAGTACATGGCTTGAATTACAGGTAGGAAGGCGGTCTGTGGATCCGAAAAATTTGGGGTACACATGAATAGGGGCCTCAGATGACTTCACTTGTTTCTTAGAGCTGCAATGATAACAAAGACAGGTTAAATAATTTTTTCCAAAAGGCAGAACTTACTATCTTGAGAAGTGGACTTGTAAGCCGACTTAAGGCATGCACTAAAATAAACTGAAATTTACTTGCTTATTCTTATGTTTTATTTTTTGTTCCTTTTACAACTACGTTGTTTCGTACTCGCCTTAACACAAGTCAACACAAGTCTTCACTGCGTTTGCATTCAAACTCAGGGAGACAGCGAAATGACTGTTGACGATTGTACGAATATCTTGTTTTTCATTCCCCTAATAAATTTTCTTTTACAATTTTAGAGGTCCTTTGAAGCGAGACCGATCTACGTAATGTTGAAACTCGCTGGATTTGGAGGCTAGACATTGTTAACCCTAAGGGGCTTGACATCGATGATGATTTCCATGTTCAGGCCCGCAAGTCCTGTGAACGTACTAAAGGAGCCTTTGTGTAATTGCGCTGACCCGTTTTATCCCTTGGCTATTGCCTTTACCGTGGCTTGAGGTTTTTTTAGTTCTTTTTGTATTCGGTACTTTCCTCAGTTATTCAGTTTGTTCTCAATCTTCGTTGTACTCGATGAAGAGTCCTGTATGGCTCGAAAATTTGGAAATATTTCCCCAAGTGTTTGTTGTATTATATATATATATATAACGCTAATTCCCCCCTTAAGGCGAAAGTCCTTATATCTTCCTACCTTAAGGCGAAAAAAAA
>WURT03171258.1:0-10473 GCA_009936505.3 Holothuria glaberrima | reverse complement strand
TTTGGCTAAGATCATGTGTAATATCTGTTCTTTTCAGCCAGTCAAGAACGGGACCACGCATGACAGACCCTTGATGTAGAGGTCTGAGGGTCGAGAGGTTGGTCAATTAAGTTTTGTGTCTTTTCGGGGACGTAGTTCCTTCAGGGAGCAGAACTCCTTCGGGAGTGATTGTTTAGTTTCGCCCCTTGGCTCTTCAAATTCGCCAGAGAGGCGAGGGGACTTTTGAAAAAAGTTTTCTGAATTAACAGTGTCGAATACTGTAGGGACTAAGTTTGCTGTCCTTTCGGGGACGTATCTCCTGTGGGGAAGCAGAACTCTTCCGGGACTAAAGTTTGGATTTGCCCCTTGGCTCTTCTCCAGAGAATCGAGGGGACTTAAAAAAAAAAGAAGAAAACTGTAGAGAACGGAGGTTCGAGAGGTTGGTCAGTTAAGTTTGTTGTCCTTTCGGGGACGTAGCTTCTTTGGGGAACAGAACTCCTTTCGGAAGTAATACTTAATTTCGCCCCTTGGCTCTTCTCCAGAGAGTCGAGGGGACTTTGGAAAAAGTAAACCGTTATGCATGGCCCTTATTCAACGCCTTTTGATAACTGCCCTCCCTCTTGGAATAATGGCCCCAGTAAAATCCTCAAGAAGAAACTTCAAGAGATTCAAACAAAATGGTAAATTACATTCTTTTGCACGGGCCCAGATTTCATGTCGGCCACGAGCAATTTTCAGTCTCGGTTTACTATCCTTAGCTAGAAAAGCCAAATTCTTGGGGCTAAAATGACAATAATAAAACTCATTTTAGCTCTCGTTACCTCACTACCAATTTCACTTCCGCTGTTAGTAACAAAGGTACTCGTTTTAGTACATTTCTAGGGAACTGACATCTCTACATTTTACTCTATATAGCCATCCATGATCGGAATGCTCTCCCGGTTCGTCTCAAAACGATTACGGTACATCTGTAGAAACTTAAAAACCCGCGTTGAGGAAGTATCGTCTTTATTTTTTGCTCTTAGCATTGATTTCTTTACCCATTTTATTATCCTCCAGTTTTAATGTATTTTTATATATTCTACTTTTGTCTGCAGACATTTTGTCCATCTGAGTTTAATCTCATTTTGCTCAATTTTTCTTGTCATTCTGTTGTTGTCTTTGTTTTTTATGTATTTTTGTATGTTTTTAATCTTACGAGTACAAACAAATAAAATTAAAATTTAAAAAAAAATTGTATATTCCTCTTTATGTCTTGCTAGAATATTTTTCTTTCAAAAGTGTCCAATGCCAATGACCGTACTCCTAAGAGTAGAGAATGTAAACGCACATGGCAACCTTTATAGATCACCCGACTGTCATAGCTAAGAAACATCTAAAGTAAAATACATGCACTATTGCGTATTATATTTACCATAAACGGCCACAAATTATTTAAAATATTTACACGCTAAATTTTACACTTATTGGGTGCCAAGAGGCGGCATACGGCATATTTTTGATTTTACAGTATAATATATTGACATATTTTACTCACGCACGTACATTTGGACATGAAATGCATAAGCGTAGGACTTATGGAAATAGTTCCATTTTGGTGGAAGGAGTAAGATTCCGCCCGTTTGTCCGAAATTCTAGACACAATTTGTCCGAAAACAAAAGTAGCCTGCCCAATTGCGAAGAGCGGCAACCCCCCCCCCCCCACCGATCGCGCTACTGTGATGAAGGTCATGGTTGCCTCTTCAGAAGTGAATAATGCAAGGCTTGATGGTACGTAAATCATTTTGTATTCTTAACTGCATACCGACCATTTCATGTATGGTGGCCGATCGAAAAATGTGCGAAACCCTCCAACAAGAGGTACAAAGGTACAATCGGTTAATCAAAAGTTTGCAAATGTCTTACCGCAATATCGCGCTTCAAAGTGATATTCAAACTGACCTAAATAATTGTCAAGTGCTATTGATTAACCGTCTTTACGGTATTTGTCGATTATTGACCCATATTTCGGAATGTCGGTGTATACTGATATTTGTTTCTCAAGGAATGATAGATCCACCCCTGGTAATTTTTCAGATCAAGAGCAATCCTCACCCGCCCCCTCCCATCAGATCCACCGTTCCCTGTTGCTACACTTACAGCGCTCATGCATTTACTGTAAAGCAGACGACTCGTTTCGGTATATTTTACCTTAAAGTCAAGGAGAGTCGTTCACACCGTCCAGTAATTGGAAACTTTCGATTTCCGGGTTTGGTGTTTTTCTTGGTAAGTAAAATTATGTAAATGTTTGTTATGCGTAATCTCCTTCCCAACGAAAATATACAATTCTGATGAATGTGTTCTCGTCACTTCCGTCAGTACGTCTTATCAAAATAATAATAAGAAAAAGTTACATAGGTATTATTTGTTTGTTAACCTCCTACCGACGCCGCAAGTAAACGTGAAACAGTGGTTGAATATCTCGTGGAAGTATCCCAACACTTGCGAGAAAAGTTAGATCGAAAGATTTTCCAAAGGGGGAGAGGACACCCCTCTCCTTAGACCCCTCTCCCAGGACGGCGATCCGAAACAAGGTTCAGACCCCCAGTCTCGAACAGCTTCCTACGCCTATGACTGAGCCCTATTGAAAGCGATCCCGTATACATAACCGCACACGGGAGGAAACATCCATAGCTCCCTTTGGAAGTTTCCTCCCGGGTTGCAGCACTTTTGCCCGAATTTTGAGTTTTCATCTGCCTAAATATAGCATATACATATTTTCCGCCCAAAATAGGATATTTTCTTCCCTAATGGGCCTAGACATAAGCCACCAATCCCCACCTCATACGCTCATATTCCCGTATACGAGAATGTTTTTTCTTCCAAAGAATGAAACTGGAATGTACATGTTGTGTTTCAAGTTGCATTATGGCGGGTTCTGTTTGGTTTAATGTCTTGCGTACATACCACGAAATGTTTTAGTAAGTTTTATACTTCTTATTTTGACATTAGCTCCATCAAGAGAATGGGTGGGGGTGGGGTGCAGATGATCCCTTTGGGCTACATTAAATTCCTACCATATATCTTTCAGTAGTTTCAATGTATAAGTAGTAAAAATATGTAAGATGCAATTTGGTGCATCATTTTTGACAAATGTTCAGGTAAATACTGCAAATGTTTGACATTTATTACAGAAGAGACAAATAAGGGTTCACTTTGGAAAATTTTTGGATATTTGAGGGTCCTTAGATCCAATTTGGTGCATCATTTGGACAAATTTTAAGGTAAATTACTGCAAATTTTTGACATTTATTACAGAAGAGACAAACAAGAGGTTTTCGTCCTTGGGAAGTGGGTGGGCTGAAGCATACTTCCGCCCCCACAAATTTCGCTGGGGGCTGTTGCCCCAGCCCCCTGCTTCCTACGCCCTTGGGATAAGCACGTTTGCCAGAAGTATAACGTACATTTTGCCCCCAATCAGACATTCATTATCAAGGGGGGGGGGCTGCAATTTTATGTTTGACTGGTACGCCTCTGGCTAACAAGTTAGTTTTATTTGCTTGATTTCAGTATTTTTTATTCTTATCCTTTATTAACAACAAAATTCACAGATGGATTTATACCATGCTTCTTCCAGTTTCTGTCTGAACTCTAAATTAAATACCGTTTTTACGAGCGAATAGCAAAGTATAGCTGTCGTGTTTTGGACTTGCAATAGTCATTAGGTCCAACATGGTGACATTTCCCTTGTCTTGTTATGTCCTGTCAACTTCTTGTACAATATTGTAAGTTTTATAAACCGTAGTTAATACAAGTTAAGTGACAAAAATGATTGTTAACATAATTTGAAGAAAAAATTATGCTTTTGTCTCTTCCGAGTGACTGTCCTAAATCTAAATCGAAGCTTCATCGCCTCTTTACCGTTTTGTAGACTGCTGTTACAAACAACGTGCTTACTCCCCCCAAGAAGTACTATTTAGATTTAGAACTAAGCAATAATATCAAGCAACTAGTTTCAAAGGATCCAGTGAATACAAAAGTTAGTTTATCGTTAAAATGAAATCCCAGTAATCACAAAATACGGTTTTGGTTTAGAGTATTTTGCATAAATCTAGGGTTTCCTAAGGCGTAGTTCCACCTGGTGTTCGATTATGCCTGGGGTTCAGTTAGGGATAAGGTTATGGTTAAGTCAGTTTAGGGGTTAGGTTAGGTTGAATGGCCTCTTAAATAAGCAATGTACGAAGTACTTATGACAAGGATATCATACAAATATTTTGGGGTTTTAGGGATGACGTCCTCTCTATAGACTCATGTGCTGAACGACGTTAGTGCAAGAGCTCAACTGACTGCTTATACCCATGATGATTGTGATTACGGCAAGGCACAGAGCAGATTCGTGTAGCCTGCTTTTTGTGCTACCACACACGAATATTTTTCAGATTGAGAAAAGCCTCAATAGTCAATACCGCTTTAGCCTATGGATGTCTACATCCATGTCATTGCTGCCGAAGCCTCCACAGTAAGTTACTGTGTCGTTCATAGCCACCAAAGGCAAATGGTGATTGCTGAACTGTTGAACGATCCCCAGTTAAACATGAAAGTGCTACCTTCGAGTGAGTACTTCCCATCGTTAAAGACAATAACATAAAAGACAACCCTCCAATAGATGCATGACTCCATCACATTTGTTAGCATTTATTCAAGCAAGGTGCTTTAAAGAGTTTATATATTTTGTAAAGACCACAAACTTTCAATTGATCCTGGTGGCGCGGTGGATAAGGCGATAGTCTTATGTGTACATATTTGACAAATGATTCAGTTAACGTACTACACTTTCTTCTTTTACACCTTAATGTCAAATCTTATTTCTATCATTAGGCTAGAATTACTTTACTTTGGTGTAAGAAAGAGTACAAAACGAGTGAATATTTTGATTCATTTTTCCAAATCTGTGTTAGTGCAGTGTTCGTAATAAATAACTATGGATATACAAAATCTTGATAAAGTAGGTTAATGCTGTAAATATTGTAAATACGATTTTACACGGGTGGGCCAGTGGGCTCGCCTTCCAATAAAAGAGAGAAAGAAAAAAAGGCGATAGTCTCTCACGAGAAAGGTACGCTGTTCGATCCCCTGTGAATGCAGATTTGTTGTTTTTGTTTTTCCCTTCAGTTTTAGATTCGCGAGTGTGAATGCCTGGCATTCTGGTTGATTTTAATGATGTACATTTGAGCGTTACTTTCTCAAATCGCTGGCAAGGGGTCCCGACAGCTTTTTCTACCCATGAGAGGAGTAAGGGGGGGGGTTGCAGTCAGAATGGGGTAGCTGTCTTCCCTAGTATGCGAAAGCATTTCCTCGAAAAGATAGCTGAACAGGGAATATTCAGAATTTGTAAATTTAGAAGAGTCATTGGCAGAAACGCATGGTTAGTGTTTTGGATATTGAAGGGAAATGAGTTAACTTAAAGGGAGTGTTGTTGCCAAAGTTACATTTTGAACCTACCTGTGTAATACAGGTTTGTATTATAGCTTGCTATATGTGACGACAACCACTGCATGGATGAATGCCTTAATCCATGAACTGTGAAAGTCAAGGTCATTAACTCCAGGTATATTGTCTTTTCTTTTTTCACTTGTTTATTTTCGCACGCACTGAGTGTCGGGTAATTGTTTAGCTCACAGTTACCGGTTTGAACTGCAACTTCAATCGTTTCCTTATTCTGCAGACATACTACAGCAGTAGTCAGGGCTACTTCATATACAGAAGGGTAGAAACACGGAACATAAGTCTTTCAAACAGTTTGAGCGAGGTCTGATGTGTTCTAGCACAGAGAAGTAGCCTACGTATTCTCAAGCGACTTACTTTACGGGCTAACCATGGCTTGATCCACTGTTAAATTCAGTTTGTGTGACATTTAGAAAGAACTGTTACACTACTGTGGTTAGCCTTAAAATGATTTTCCAAATCCAATAGTTGGAAGTACTTTTCACTGGAACTATACTCTAACTGTTCAAGTACTTTTACAAGTAGGCATATATGAGACCGACGCTATCTGTTACTGTATATATACTTACCTGAAGTACCGAAACATTGAAATCACAAGTAATGGTCTTGACTTCAGTCATTACAAAAAGACAGTTAAGAAATAAAAGTGAATGTTTTTCCTAATGGTTTAACTGGATTTTCAGAGTGAAGCAAGTATCCGGTACGTGAAATTATAGCTATTTACAGGAGACAGATGAGGATTTACTTAAACCAATTTTAGAGCGAAAACCTAGTGGTGAAGTATAAAATCTTTTTATAATATCAGGTTCGACACTTGGAACTGATTATGGAAGATATATGTTAGAAAATGTCAAATTGGATGGTAATACATTTATTGAGGAAGTAACTGTTTTACTGTTCTGTCCTTTATAATTCAGTAAGTAACCTACGATGGCTTCCGACCAGCTGGGTGACTTATACATGAATTCATTACTATGTGGGACGTGTTATAAGGAGGTTAAGCACAACCAGCCGAGGAGTTGTAGTCACGTTATCTGCGAAAATTGTGATGCTGAATTTCGAAGGACCCACCCGGGCCAAGACTGTCAACTTTGCAGTGTAAGCAGACTTGCCACCACCGGTACCGCGGATCAATCGTACCTTGTACGAGTCAAGCCATCGGTTCCGCCCAAGCGGCGACAGCGTTCGTCGTCGTTTTGCGAGAGTCTTCCTTGTGCCTCTTGTCGAAAGAAAGTGCAGCTGACCGCCTATTGTGAAGATTGCAATGGTGACATCTGTAGAAACTGTTGCGAGCAACATGCAAATTTGTCGGCTTTACGTAATCACAAGCTAGAATCAAAAACCCCAGTTCACGGCAGTCGAACACCAACGACCTATTGCCATAATCACTCCCGAAAATACGCTACTAGCATCTGTAGGACATGCAATGCAGAACGTGTGTGCCAAAAATGTGTTAAAGAGGTTCACATAGGTCATGACGTCGAAAACTCGACAGGATCACCTTCTCGGTCGCACAAACGCTCGGCGACCTTACCCTCGGGTTTATCCTCCCTGCCCCAAGAAACATACGGGGACCTGGTAAAACAGTTGGAGGATTTACAAATAAATGTAGAAGAAAGAAGTCAGACTTTGTCTTTTTCTATGACAGAGGCAGAGAACGAAATTCAAATACATGCAAGCAATTGGATCCAGGAAAGAGTAGACAATGCAGAGAAAGCTAAAAGGGACATAGATCGACAGGTTACAGAATATATTGAGAAAATAACAATCCAAAAAGAGAATTTGATGAATCGCATAAAGCGGAGGCAAAATTTTATCCAACAGAGAAGTCAAATGATCGACTTTGAGCTACAAAATGTTCTTGGAGACTCACGAAAGGTTCTGAAAACATTAAACAGATCTTCACTTGATGATGACGGGTACACACAAATGGCACAATGCCAAGAGCTCTTTACAAAACGTCAGCAGTTGAAAGAAAAAATCGAATCGTTACAAAAAAGTTTCAATGATTTGACATTCGATTACGTAGTGTCAACGGAGGAAAGATTTAGTCTTGGTAAGATTGCAACTTTGAGGAAGTGGAGTCGAATCACAGATTCTTGTATACAGAGAATTAAGCAGGACACCGACTATGTCCCTTCGGCGATGATGTCGGCACCAAATGATACAATTTTATTTTCTTCGTACAAAGGGGCCACGAAAGCCGCTCTTGATCTAGTTAACATAAATGGAAATGCTATCTATACAAGAAAACTACAGGATAATGGACAGGATGTTTTATCTACACCGGCGTTTGGAGCTATGATCGAGAGCGACCTTGCTTTGATGGGATGGGAGACTACTGTCTTTACTCTCAAGTTGAGCACACAAGACCCAGTTGCATCAGTTGGCATCAAAAACCTCTTAGTACCAACTGCAAGAATCCATTGCCTCGTCTCCGATCAAGACCTTCAGCAAGTGGCGGTTGGAAATGACAAGAACCGAATTATTAATATATTTGACTTTGATATGAAGCCTACGTCATCGGTAACGATAAAAGAAGAAGGACCCCCTCCCTCTTGTTTGGCCTTTCAGGGCAAGGACATTCTGTTTACTGATGGGGAAAGGGCAGCCCTTGCAGTAGACCATAATGGAAACACCGTGGCACAGTTCCTACCACCGGGCATAGCCAGTCTGAAACCTGTGGCTATTGACGCTTCAAGGGGATTAGTGTACGTTCTTTGGGTGAACAATTCTTCTGCGGTTGTTCAGTGTTACACCATGAAAGACCCTGCAATGCTTGGACACCCAGTAGGGGAACCATTAAGTGAACTTCCGGGAGACACCAAATTTATTGCCGTCATACCGACAGTGGACGGAGACGACAGACTTGTTACCGGTACCCCCGACGCTCGCATCGTAGTCTATTGTATACAGGTGAGTTTCAGTGTGGTGGGACTTGGGCTTAAGCGTTTTTGCTCCACTACGACGGGGATCATTTGTGACCTCGTTCCCATTTTAATTTAATTAATGAAGCAGACTTAGGCTCGGATTCCAGTTTCAAATAGATACGAAGAGATTCCTTTCTGACTCACACAGTCACAAATGACATACTTATTGTAGGTCCTATAATAGCCAACTAAAGGGGCTTGAAATAATTTTAGAGCTTGGGCACATTTTTGTGGAGCATCCTTACTACTAAACCACAGTGTCTCACGATCAATGAGTTTAATGTCAATATTCCTATATAAAGTCCGTCTGTGATTCAGAATATTTCAGCAAACACACTGCTAATCCCTTTGCCGACTGCTTAGTTAGGGTCTAGCGACTAAATACCAGCTTGCGATTGGGGCCAAGTGACTTGTGGCTTGGACTCCGAGCCGAATGAATTTGGTTTGTGACCACCGTAGTGACCCTAAACTCAATATATCATATTATATTAATGTTATGAAGATTACTTAACACCACCCTGCACCAGTATTCCCCTTGAGACAAAAATCCTTTGGAAGATGAGGTTGTAGGTCTGCATTCGGCCGCAAAACAAGTTCATGGCCGGGAAAACTTGTTGTTACCAAAATTTAAAGTAGAGTAAAAGAAACATTGAAGCCCCATTCCTCCTTACCCCTCCTCTCCCTTCTCCTTTCCCTCCCTCTCCTGCAAGTATGAAGGAAATATAATCCTAACTTTGGTCATTACCTAATTGCGTAAGTGTCTAAAGCTGCAAGACTATGTGTTATAAACACTGAATAACAAATTTCACTGATTCCACTCCCATAGTCGTAGCTTAGCCCATTCACATGTCTGCATGTTGAGATATAAGAAGTTGGAAGTTTTTTCACTTTCTTTGATAAAGTCATTTTATCAAAAGCCATTATTTTAGATTGGGCAGTACTGGAAGGTGTCCTTGTTGTATAAGTAACTAAGAATTAAATTTTTTTGCTTTCTTATGAAATCAAATCTGTATGACCTTGAATACGTTACTATTTTGTCACATTCCATAATATCTTTTTCTTGCAAGGAATGATCAGTTACCTAACTTAGTCAATTGAAACAGCTTCATTTCTTCCTTTTTCTCTTATAATTATTTCGGGATGTTTCATAACATGAGAAATTCATGCGAAAGGCAAACTCAGCCATGTACTCAGGGTGAATTTAACAGTCCCAGAACCAACTATTGCCTCATGTGTTAGTATACAGGGATAAACTTATCCAGATTGGGGTGAACTTGCATTTCCCCTTTAAAGGGGAAATTCAGTCGTTTAACTGGAATTTACAAATACGGATATGATAAAGAATGATGCAGTGATCCATCCAACAACAAAGTAGATGGCAGTCATTATTAAGAAAAACCACAATATCGTCACACAACGAGCTGACAAATGAGGTGCTGCACTGACGAAGGTTGTTACTAATTTTCGAGCGAAGACTGGGTCAACTTTGTGCAAAACCGGAAAATTTGACCAGAGAATCGGATTTAATTTTAAATTTCCCCGTAATTTCGTATTTTCTTCCTACTGGCCGACTTTTTCTCCTATGATTTTTGCATCGCGTTTTCTGAGAGTAAATTGAGAGCAGGTTGGAAGGATATTATTGAGTGCAATAAGAATCCTTTAACTTTGGTGGCAGTCTGAGGTCATCTGAGGTCGGCAGGGGTCAAACTCAAAAATCTTGTAAAATACACCATGTCAAAATGGAAACTTGAAATAAACAATTCAAATAGGTGATATGTGGGTTGACCTGGGCTTACCAGAAGTGACAAGTTAGAAGTCGTTATAGCACAATAACCCCCCCCCCCGAGCCTGAGCCTGTGATCTTACAGTGGAGTCGAAGATTTGAACATGTGCTGTGTTTCATCTTTTTTTAAGGTCAAATGTCATCTGACGTTAACAAAGATTTGCATTGCTGCAGGAGAGAAATTTGCTTGTTACAATTTTAATATGACCTCAAATGACCTTTGACTTTCACCAAAAGCAATAGGGTTCTTCCTCTCAACATGACAAATCTTTATTCCAAATATGAAGTGTCAGTCAT
>WURT03171247.1:0-10473 GCA_009936505.3 Holothuria glaberrima | reverse complement strand
GCCGCACTTAAATCAATAACAACAAGTAAGGTTAATTCCTGCTTATCCATATTCATCATTACACAGCCCACGACTTATATTAAGGAAAATGCTCACCAGAATGTATATTCAGTAGCATTCATGTTGCAATTATTCTTGTAAATGGTTACATGGCCTACATACCACAGCCTACTACTCACTGTTAGGAAAATCATCTCCTGATTGTGTATAAAGCACTAAGAAAGTTAGGTTCTGAACCAAGAATTTCACATTACAGTTACCTCATAGTCAATCTTCACTGCAGTGGCAGGGGGTGAGGTGGAGTAATGATCGTGAAATCTTCCTGCACCCCCAAACCCGCACCCCCACACATATGAAGTCCTACTTTGTTGCAGTAAATAGAAAATGCCAATTTACTTGATTTTGAGCCTACAAATTTGCCTAACAGGCTCAAACACTATCATTATTGCTCCTCTCCTCCCCCCTCCCCCACCAATACACACACATGCACCCACAAATAATTATATTCTGCTGTTTTAGTGATGAGCCTGAGGCATCCTAGTCATGGAAGGTTTGCATCATCATCAAGGATCATCAGTCATGGATGTATGAGTATCTTATCATGGTCATCACCAAGTTCACTGGTCATCATAAACCTTATTGTTTCACAGTTCATGATTTTTAATGCTACCCTGTACCATCATCATTCACCCATATCATTCACATTTGTAGACCATCACCTTTATAAGTTGTAGCCATGCCCACAGTTCTCATTTCAAGCCCATATGATTCCTGTATAAATGTTCACTTGGATTCTAGCACACAGTAACAATTGTCAACATTTTGTGTTATGTCCGAAACAAACAAGCAATGGTACACAATTTGATACTTAGTTTGTGGTAAAAGTAAGACATGTAGAGTTTAGCAACTGCAAAGAATTTGATTCAAGTGTTTAAATTAAACAAGAAGTTGATTTGTAAGGTCAGAAGAGACACATTTTTCCTATTTTTCAAATTTTACATCAAAAACAACAAAATTGCAGCAATCTTTCCCATTTCACCAAAACAGATGCACCTCACATTTGAAAACCATTTCATACCAAGGTGGTTACAATGTATTCACATAATGTACCTACTAACACAATCACATAACAAAGCAATGACCTATTTGCTTTAAGAATATTCAAACAGCAAACATACAATGTTGGAATTTCCGTCAACGAGTGCAGCTGTTACGTCCGAAACAAGTTTCTGCCCATATTGTACAAAAGATTATGTAATGGAGTGAATGATTAGCTGTAGAGCATAACCTTGTAATGATAGAAACAGATAGGACCTCTTTTACACCACTGGAGTAACTTTATTAATAATTCCGGGAACATTATTTCAATTATTTGTGTCGGACGTAACATTGGTTTCGGACGTAACATGTGTTGACGGAATTCTTTTTTTATCAAGTGTGGAATGGGGAAACAGTTTGAGTAACTTAAGTCACTATAAAAATTAGGTGTGTAGCTCTGTCAATTAAGCAAATGATACTTTGCATCAAATTTATTTCACTGCCTTGGTCATATCAACCACATAAGTATGTTTCGGAAGTAACAAAAGTGTTGACAGAAAAATCAGTTTTTTTTTTCAATTTTTCATAATTTTTAAGTGCTGGATTTTAAATCATGTTAATGCCATTATTAAGTATACTGACACTCACTGTTATTCTACTGTGGTCAATGACTTTCATTTCCTTGTTTCGTGTTAGCTATGCAAGCTTCAGTTCTAGAGCTATAAATGTTGACGGAAAATGTTACGTCCGAAACGGTGTCTTTACTTCAACACCCTGACTCAGCCATGGATGCTCACAAATTCTGTTACTTGTCAGCAAGTTGACATCTTCCCAACTAATGTTGGCACCAAAAACCAGAGGGAAGTAGCATTTGTAGTATTCAGTACATGTAATTTAAAATTGACCTAGGAATTTTGGCCATTTTTTCCGTCAACATTTTGCTAGTATATCACATCAGGAATATACTTAGAAACAAATTGCTGTGCTGGTTAAGCTATGGTAGCTTAAGCTAGACTGATATTATAAATTCAGCCTGTAAAACATAAGAAAACATGTTGCTGGTGTATTGTGCAATGCCAACTGTCACCATTTAGCCAATTGGTATAAGTTAAAAAAACCAGAGCCATCTGCATTTTCATTTAGTACTGTCACATGCTGTATAAGCTAAGGGCGCTAGCCGGCAGGTCTAATCACGTACAATACCCTTCACATTCGTATGTGGGGAGTAATACTGTACTAATGGGCACATAGCACATTTTGCATGCTATTAATTATAAGTGAGGGTCACTGCAAATGCCAGGGAAATGCAGTTCCTTCATGTGAAAATACCCAATCGCAGAGCTAGATTTTATACTCATTCATTTGTAAACGGCCAACACCCATTTTGCGTAACCTTATTTGAAAGTCGTATGACAGTTTAATCCTCCTACTTTTAGATGACGTCACACACATCGCCTCCGATTTTTCTACAACCTCTGACACCCAGTGCCATCTTGGTGTTTACAATTAAGAGAAATTTTATCCAATACCAAACTTTTACCGAATACTTTTCTCAAGAGGAAACTTCTTCTACAGCCATGAATGAGATTAGGCACAAAATTTGGCTCATAATGGTTGATTTTCATAAAATCTTCTTGTTAAATTTTTGCTCATATGACAGCTAGTACGTAACGCACGTAGAGCTGCACGTTACCCAGAGTATATTTTGTTAGTTTTTAAGAGGTGGGTGTAGCCTAGTGCAAGAGGCGGGATTTAACTGTTGACCATTAACAGTAAATTCTCAGGGGGGGTAGTAGCAGCCTATGGAAATTTTGCATGTGTCAGTCTTTGAAAAATGGGGGGGGGGCGTCCAATGACGTCAGTAGCGAAGTCCGTAAACAGGGGTTTTATGGCTAATTACTGATTATGCTGCATGAAAATGTGCGCTGCTCGCAATGCTAAAATGTTGCATGCAAATGAGTTGGAACCACTGCAGGTACCTGGGAAATTCTTGCGTCGAAGATTTCCCATTGCACTGAACATAGTAAGGCCTAACTGTAATATACATTTGGTATGTAGTAACACCCTTGCCAAAGAAAGTGAGCGAATGATGTGTGCTGCCTGGGCTGTAAGATGCAGGGCAGTACAATTAAAAAAAATAAGAATATGTAGTGGGTTGTAGTTACATTTATGCAGGCCTACTGCTTGTATAGGGATCATTCCGCATCGTAGTGCTGCTGAAAATTATACCGTAATTCGCGGTTCTTTGAGCGAAAGGATATGGACACACGCATTCACAGCTCTTAAAATGACAGCCACTGGCATTCACCTTTTTATGTGTTCTGGAGATGAATTAATAGGCTGCACAGATGAAAGCACTACTCATTTCACAAAGAAGGATATATAGGATATACATTTAAAGAATGGCAATTTGGGACGGCTGTTTACCTTTCATGCTTTCCAAAGTAAGAGAATTTTTGCAAACTGAAAATAAGGGGAACACTGGATTGCAAATTTTGCAAGCAGTTTCTACAAACAAGCCTCATCCAACATGAAAATGTGTGATCACTGAGAATGGGATGGGTGGGAAATCCAGCCCCCTGTAATCTGGAGGGGGCCAATCCTATTTCTTGGGAGGATTTTCAGAAAAATCGGAACGTACCGTAAGGAATGCAGGTTTTTCCAAGCAGAAGTGGTTCAGCCTGGCCCCGATCCCCCGAAAAAAGCACATGCCAGCCCTTGCTGACAATTGCCATCTAATCTATATTTCTGGGTCGAGGATGTTTCCCACCCTTCTCATAAAATTTTTACTGTGTCCTTAAGGGATCTTCAAAACAATATGGTAGGAAAATGATCTTTTCAACGGCTGCAGGCCTCCCAACGATCCTATATTTCCTATATATTCCTATATTTTGAAATTGAGCATATATTTTTCTATAAAAAGGGAAACCTCCTATATTTCCTATATTTTTCATTTAAAATGTCTGTGTTCAGGGCAGTAGTCTGAGATTTCCAAACCGTAAATAAAAGTTGGCCAACTTGAGAAAATACAGAAATGCTGACAATTCCACTGTCCAAATTATGATTTCAAGGCCCCAAGACCCTAGGAAATTGCATTTAAGAGTTCTATTTTCCCCATATTTTCCCAGGGAGATCCCTGGACTCCCACCTCGGACGCATTCTTATGTCAGTTTTTCTGCCGGAGGAATGAACCATCTTTTGCAGGAATACATCACCAAATACACTGGCTCATGATAAAATAGCCAGTGATTACCTTTAATTATTATCTAAACTCAGTGAGCTTATAAAGTTACTTTTAATGTAAAGGGCATAAGGAGTTGCTGCAAACTTGTTTTGAACAATAGCAAAATCTCACAAATAGCTACTTATTTCACTACAAGTAACTTTCATATGTTAGATCATGAATACTGCATATTAAAGGTGAACCAAGGAGTTAAGTCTTTACATAAATTTCTCAACTCATCCAGTAAGACTTATATTGCAACATGATTCTCAAGAGCCAGTCATGAAATAGGATGCCCAGGTACACTAATTCATATTGGGGTGACCACATTTCCCCCTTTAAATCAAATCTAATATTTCTTCCTGAAATCTAAATTTGTTTCTAAACAGGGAGTAATTTAGTGTTTCAATTTCGCATCACAGTTTCTAGGATTTTTTACTTCTTGTGAGGAAATACTAGAACCTCTGTTGTTTTACACACAAGAAAGTGCTATACATTTTTTAATTTGTGTAGCAGTTTGGCCAGCTTGTATAGCAAATTGGGATGTGATACTGGATAAATTATTACCTGCTAAAGCATGATATTTAAAAGTAAAGAATGCTTAGATGCAACTTTTTAAGTCTAAAATGTGTCATTTCCCCCATTTTCTTGTAAGGCATACGCAATGGCTACGTACCAACTGATAATATCTACCCCAGTGTCATACTAAGAGTGCTAGGGGAAGCATGCACTGGGTACCAGACTTCTTGTAGGGGTGCCATGCATGCCACAGCCAAAGAATTCAGTAAATAATAATTCAGTGAAAAAGATCAGATCATGTTATAAGTCCAAAGCTTCACCAGGTAAAGCACCATTTGAGTCTAAGAAAACTTAGGAGAAGAAAAATTTCTCATAGAGGTGTAATCCCTCCCCTTGGCTAATTTCATCTTAAATTACATCCTCACAGGATAGAAAAATCACTAATTGACAAGGATTCCTATATAAATAATTCAAAGCTTTAGGTAGCTTTAGAAAGATAGCACCATTTTGCATTGAAGCCACCTCACATAGATAAAAATTTATCAAAGAGTATAGGATGTCATTCCCTTCTCTTAGCACCTCTTGCCTTCTGCACAGGCACAATGAAGAATATCACAAAATAATGACAATTTGTAAGATGATTAGTTCAAAGCATTGCCAATGGTTGTACAATTTTGAACCTAAGTCAGGCCTTACATGTACGCCTCCCCTTAGCACCTCCACCATTCATGGTGGTACCCAGAACGTGAAAAAAAAGGGTCTACCTGGGTGTTTACTATCTATAGGTATGCCACTTGTTTCTCCACTTAGAGAGTGTCATAAACTGCCTTCCCCCTAGAGATTTCACCCAGGCTGCGGCCTTGGTGTTAGCCTACTTTTGTCAAAATGTTTCATATAGGGGTTATTTTGAGGAGTTATGGTTTTGAAAAGCTGCCTAAATGTCATTTTGAGAACAACACTCCTTGGACCAAAAGAGTGGATTATAAAGCTCTTTGCTCAGGTTCAGACTTAATGGTCCAGGATTTGTGCTAAAAAATTACGAGTTCACTAACTAGGTAATGTCAGATATTGATACCGCCTACCCCCACTTTAACAATATTTCCTATAAAACAGTATATGTTTTCCTATATATTCCCATATTTCCGGAGACAAAATCCTATATATTCGACCAAAAATTCCTATATTATTTTGTCTCTCTGTTGGGAGCCCTGTGGCTGTCAGGGAGAACCCGGCAAGTACAGTAAACTACTGGGGGCAACATGGTGACTCCACTTCCTGTGACTTGACTTTCAAAAACTGATTGTCAATATTCATGTCTTAATTTACTTTGCCTTTACCATCTTTAAATAGCATTAAAAAAAGAAGACACGGACATGTTTCTTTTTTTCTTTTCTTTTTTACGATGTCTTTTGAAAGGTTACCGAAACTAATTCTAGTACAGTTTTGGTTTGCTGTTAATTATTTTTCGGTTTATGCAGGCATATTTTACTTTGGTCAATATTTTTAATAATGTTATATGCAAAAAAGATAGTAGGAAAAAAAAAAGACAGCCCAAAAAAAAATAATATACAGCAGCAATGGTTAAATGGGTGGATGAATGAATGGGTGGGTGGGTAGGTGGATAGATAGGTAGTATATTCCACCCTGAGAATGTAATTTATCCAAGAATTCTTATTTCCAGATGTTAAATGTTGTCTTTCCCCGGCCTTGCTTTGTTAAGTCTTGATAACATCATCGGTGATAAACGTACGTAGCCTAGGCCTAGGCCTAGGCATAGGCCTATTCCTATCGATCAAAAATTTTCAATTCATTTACCACATCACACTGTTCTGTTTGCTATGCAAACTCCTCTTTCTTTCCAGAATCATATTTTCTCCACTCTCTGGTACTATCAACAAATGTTCCCTAACTACGATGTGTCAAATGTGACAATTTATCATCGCTTTTTAGCCTTGTAAAGTTGTATGACACACACAAGATGCAGAACTTTGTGGGGGCAGCCATTTTAATGTTTACAACAGCTGATAGCAGATCACATGACCAAAATAAGGGTGCTTCATTGGTCAAAAGTATGCCGGCGGATTGATCGCAGTGTAAATGTTGAGCATCCGCTCAATTAAAATAGGTCCATGTTCAACCACTGTTTTCTCTCAAATAACTCATGTCATTGTGGAAAACACCCTGAATATTCTTACTACAGTACGACTATAAACTGCCTGTTTCTCTGTTCAAACTAAGGCTGCAAGGGGAGTGCAACGAAAAAGCAGAATTTTGCCTCTCAGCCGATAGACTATATGTATAGAAATTCCTAAGAGCTTGTAAATTAGAAACATTGTGAGCAATTTTAACTCATTGCATAAAGGTGTCTTATGTTAATAATACTGTAAGAAGTGTTACATACTATTCTGATGGCCCTTTTCTGAAGCAGAAAGATAATATTAACCTAACATGGAGAAGCATTGCCCCATGAAATTACACAATAATGAAGATGGTGTAGAACAATAGTTTCATATATATGGACAGTAAGACTTAATTCTATACAGTACATGAAACCAATAATCTTAGAAACTATAGTTTTTACTTTCTGAATATGAGGGTTTCACCTAAATGTGTTTATCAATTACACCAAGGAATTTAGTAGTATTATCTGAGCAGTTACAGTATCCTGACTATCAATAAACAGCTCATTATCACAAACTGGTCTCTGATAGGGGTGAAAGACTATGAAGTTTGTCTTATCAATATTTAATGAAAGCTTATTAGACTCGAACTATGCAGAAACATTTTTAATTCATTGTTGACTATTTCAGCAGCTCTACGTAGGTTGGAATGATGAAAGAAAATGCTTGTGTCACCAGCAAATAAAATGAAAAGCTAAATTTTAGAAGTTTTGTAAATATCAAAATGTAAATTTAGAACAAGAGCAACTCCTAGCACAGATCCCTGTGGAACACCACAGGCACTTGGCCCTAAATTTGAGTTAAATACAACTTAAAGCTTACAAATTGCTGCCTGTTCTGTAAGTAACTCTTAAATCAATCCAAAGAAATCCCCTTATGCCATAATGCTGAAGCTTAGTGAGCAAAATTTTATAGTTGACAGTGTCAGAGGTCTTTGACAAGTCAAGAAAGATACATATACTGTGCTGATTATCACTAAAAGCACCTTTATCAATTAAATGTAAAATAGCAAGCTGAGTAGAATAATTTGGGCAGAAGCCAACTGATCGTCACATAAAATGCAAGTATAAATTCCTTTGAACTTTGCGAGAAATGAAAGGCTAAAAAATTAAACAGCATTTTCCAGTCCCCAGAATGTGATCCCAAATTGCTGTGAACTTGACATTCATTACAGGATAAAAAAAAGCAGAAAATTGGCTTCATTTGAGAAGTTTCGATGCTGAGAGGTGTGCCTTGCAAAATTGAGCTGTTGTATGGTTGCTTCATTGGTATCTATGTATGGGGTGTTCTTACAGAGATTTTTCTATGCATGCGGCACACCCAGACTGTGTAACTGTTTAAGGTCAAAAATGGTTCTGCTGTAAACTGGTTTTTCTTTTCCTTCAAATTGCTCTTCAAAATTCTTCTTTAAAAACTTGCACACATTTCCTAGTAGAGTTAAATCATGCTAGTGTTGTTGTGTGAATACCTTAATGTACCTCAATGCATTTCATCTACATCATTACACCAGCTATGAATCTTTCTTGTAACAGCAAACATCAGCATGGCACCACTTTGGTTAGGTTTTAGTTAATATTTTTAAATCATTCTTCCATTAATATTTTGCTTCCTAGAACCAACTTGAGGATGATGTACACTGCTGTCAGGGGCCATTGATTCAAGAGATAGGTGACCATATTTCATGGTATGAATCGTCATTCACGAGTTCTTCCTTTCCCCCCAAGTAGGGGAAAGGATAAGGCAGTCCAACATACATCTGGAGTGAAATCATCAGATACAAGAACTGTTTCTTCTTCTAAAGGAGTAGCCAAATCAGGTATTAAAGGAGGAGTCAAAGGATTGGTTAGCAGCTTGTCAGCTGCTAAGATAACCCATTCAAACAAAGAGAAGCCAACTCCGTCTAACTATGCACCTAGCATTAGTGCCACTGTAGCAGCATCATCATCATCTGTTGGAGAGGTGGATACTCTTGCTGCAAGAGGAACCATTCATGGAAAGGATACAGTGCAAAATAGGTTTTCCTTTGAACCTTCTTTGCCAACATGTAATGAAGATACACCTGTAACAACAGTGAAAAGTTTAGAGAATTCACCAAAACCTTTGCACCCTTCAGGTGAAACTACCTCAGATAAAACACAAAATAGTCCTGTTAAGTGCAGTGTTGAAAATGTTGGAGATGCAAACAATATTTCAAGTGATACAGAAACTGATGATAAATGCACATGTAAAGAAAAGCAACAAGAACATCCTGCAAACATACCAATTGTTGGGAAAAACAAAGTCAATGAATCTATAAGAGAACACTTCTACCTGCGGCTGCTGTGCCCAGATGATGTCCCAGAAGTGAAGGCCCTTTGCAGTGACTGGTTTCCAGTAGAGTAAGTGTATATTCTTGTATTGCATTCATAACTTTATAAATAGGAGGTAAGTATCATTGCTCATAGACTCATAAACAATTGAGTTTTGTAGATTTTGGCTCTGTTACACTTGAGATAATGTGGGAGCATGAACTACATCCTTTAGTAGCATGAAACTCTCATAATATGAGGCAGATTTTTCTCTTTAAATCAACTTAAACCACATCTAGTGTCTTAGAGGGAATGAGCAGTCTCCCCAAATTTATTTTGAAACATCACCTACATTACTGTACATCTTAAAAATTTCCTCCTCTAAACTTTTCTTAAAAATATCTTTTATAATGTGTCCAAACAAAAATATTTCATATACATTTAAAGGGTCAAGTTAGCCCTTATTCTGTGTGAAGTGAACATTTCAGTCACAGAAAAATGCCTTACATAATTAGAGTCATCATCAATTACCATAGGATCCTGGGGGTACACTAATTTAAATTGGGGTGACTAGCTGTACATTTTCCATTAAGTTCATAAGTGTGGAATTTTCAAACATCCAGTGCACAAAATACACAGCAGTATAATACAGTTTATTGCACATTAAAATTAAACTTTGTGATGGCATGTTATATGTAGGCAGGCTGATTGAACAAAACTTTTGTAGATTTTGTAATTTGACACATGCAGGTGAAATATGTGCAATATAGTAAACTTTCAAAGGGAAAATGCAGTCTCTCCCCATCCCCCATGTGAATGAGCATAAGCATACAAAGCAGGGGTGCAGGGGGGGCGGCATATGCCCTCCCAATTCAGGCAAAGATAGTGGATCCATTCTGGCAAATGAGGCAGCCAAGAAAAATGCCCTATGACAACCTGCAACAGCAGTAACAAAATTTGGGCTTTTTGGTACAAAATTTGAAATTAGGGCAAAAATTATCCCTGACCCCCTGAATTTTTGATCCTCGTAGGCCTATGTGAATGAGTGTACCCAGTCATCCTAATTCAGGAATGACTCCTATCAATGATGTGACAATATTTTTGTTACTTATTTGCAACATTTATGCGGAATAACTCCTTGGTTTACCTTAGGGAAGCCTCATTTATCCAGCGGCCCGGCATGGTCAGTCGCCGCGTTGCTAGCCTCTGTAATGAACCTGACAAC
>WURT03171236.1:0-10473 GCA_009936505.3 Holothuria glaberrima | reverse complement strand
GTGAAACACCCCAGTATACAGAAAAGAAAGTGGGAACGGGCATGTCACTGGTATATCCTCTAGGATTCCTCTGACAAGGGTTGTTTGAGTGCCGGCAGGACTATCTAAGCGGAGTGCCACCATCGGTTGGCGCGGAGCGTACAAAAAATTTTTTGGAATTTACAAACCCCCAGACGGCCGGAAATGGCACTTCCCGAGTGTTTTAAACTGTATGTACGAAGCCTTAAGATTGGGATCTCACGTCTGAAATTTCTCAATTAATCAAAAAAAAAAATCTATGAAAAATTAAACGGAAAACGATCCCTCGACCATAATGATTTTTTATTTGGGCTCTTATCAGGAATGAGTGACGGTCGGAAAAGTTACTTTATCAATAATCTAGGGCACGTTCTGTCCTTCTTGTACTAATAGTTGGACAAATAGTGGACATGAAGGATGCGCGCAAAGCGCGCCGAAAAAGTGACTTTTAAAGACCATTTGGTAATGTTTCTAGGAACTGCATCTACAGAAGGAGTCGGAAAAGCGAACTTCTTTCGCAATCATCGGAATACTAAATGTACGCGTCCTTAAGGTTATATGAAACTCGAGCGCCTCCGACTTAATGAGTTTAGTAAGTGAAAAACTAGCGCATACTGCACCGACCAGACTGCTACGCCACGGTGAAACACAGTCACATGGCAGGTGGGTCGGTTGGGTGTGTGCTAAATTTTGTTCTCAACCTAACTGTCTGTCCCGATTGCAATCCGACAGTCTTTTTTGACTTCATCGGAAATACCAAAGTGTTTGATATTCGGAGTGAAGTCGGGGGAAAAGGGAGGGTCGTCGCGGTTTAGAAATTCCGTGGCAGTGTTCGGCTGTCATTGACCCAAAGGCAACTCATCTTGTAATAAAGAAGCTTTTGCAAATCAGAGGACAGCGCTGTGTGCTCGACCATGTGCGACTTACAAACAGTAGATAGCCTTTTGAATATATCCACCTCAGCAATGTGCGCGTACGGATTACCTGCAATCCGACTGCGACCCGACACACCTGACTTCTGATACCGCCAATTCATCCCCAACGAGCAGTCAGGGTGAGTTGCATCACATTCCAATAAGGCTTTTATTGCACAGTTTTGGACATACATTAAGTAAACGATAGTCATTAATAAAGTTCTTGACAATTCTGTAGCCTCAATTAAAATATTTTTTCTAACAAAATCAGGAAACTTCAAAAGAAAGGCAATTTTTTTCCCGACAGCTAGCAAAATTTCCCGACGGACGACACTGAAAATTTCTGGGGGTGTAGCACCCCCACACCTCCGGTAGTTACGCCCCTGGCTACAGCCAATACAGTATAGGTACAGAAGTAGTACGTAACACAAGAAATGCAAGTCCCCGAGCGACACGTGATGGTACTAGATAGTGTAAACTGATACAAACAGGCTTTATGATGTGGTCATTATAAGTGTATTTTGTGACACAGTGTGCTCTTATAGGTTGTTTTTCTGATGTGATGTTGCTTCTGTGTGTTGTCATTGTGTATATTAATAACATATTTCCATTCGTTGGAATTACAGTAGGCTATAAGTGAAAATCCTAGTACGATTACAATACTCCGGTGTTAAGGATTGGTTACTAGTACGTATTAGTGTTAAATTTTCTGTGTATGCATGTACGAGTTCAAACCCATGCACATGGACACGAGCACATGAAAATTCACTCGAAAGAGTCATTACGCTACTCAAGTATTAGGCTTATATGTGAAACCATTCGTTTTGAAAATACCATGTATTATCTTCTCCACGTCCCCGTTCTATTCTGCCATGCCATGTGAAGAATTTGATGTAGAACTTATAAAAAGTGAAGTGAGAGCATATCACGTGATTGATAAGCCTGAAACAGTGTTTCGAAATGATGAAGTCACGTACCTCCAATCTGTCATACTTGCAATTCCGTCGTGGGTTGCCCTGAAGTTGGAATCTACTGAAAACTAGAGACAATTTCTTATCTTTCTCTGCCACGATTTGCATAGTGCATCTCGATCTTGGTGGGTACCTCCTCGGAAACCTTGGTGTTCTCAACAGTCCTTGATTAGGTTCAGAGAAAGTATCTATAAATTGATCACAACCTGCAAACAAAGTTACGGTGTAATTCATTCAACAAATATATTTATATACCATGCATTCTTTTCACTATTTGCTGAGCATTTACTATGATATACAAACATTCAAACAGGTATGTATGCCAGACATTAGTCTCTAAATTTTAGAAGTGATAAGGTTGTCGATGGGAACACCGGGGAAGAAAAAAAAATGAATAAACTACAATGAAAAACGCATAAGTTACTTCAGAATTGTAGGAAAACTTTTGTCTAAACTGTTTATGTGTTCTTTTTATTTTAGACTTTCTTAAACTGTGGTAAGGTGATCGTCGGGAGTGCAGTGACTCAGTTTGCTTTTCGGTAGGTATTTTAATGCGTCATATTATTCTTTTTGATTCGAATCACATTACCGGGTTCAAGGAAAATTAATCACTTGTCTTACAAAAAGTTGAAATTCATAAAAAAAAGTCCCTCAAGTTGCGATTTTTTTTAAAAAAATATTTGGTTACATTACATTCAAATGAAGCCTTCTCTAGTGCCCTACCAATAACTGAGAATTGCTTATAGCAACCCCTGCTAATATCTGGTGTCTGGTAATGAAACAAAATGCAAGCAAGAGGGCAATCTACGGTGTTGAATATCTCATCGCTAGCACACATGTCACTCAGTATGATGATAGTAACAAATGTCGAATC
This sequence comes from Holothuria glaberrima, assembly GCA_009936505.3. Classification (NCBI taxonomy): domain Eukaryota; kingdom Metazoa; phylum Echinodermata; class Holothuroidea; order Aspidochirotida; family Holothuriidae; genus Holothuria; species Holothuria glaberrima. Next base: position 7,696 of record WURT03171236.1, on the reverse strand, counting down.
ACATCATCAATGAATCTAATACATATGGAACCAGAATGCAAAAATGCATTGACATTTCGACGATGTTTTATTCCAAATAACACCAATTTGTCCCATTTCTTTCAGTCAGTTGTCAAATGATATCTTAATGTGTTGGAAATGTTGTGGTCATATTTGATCTTGGAATGAGATTCATCCAAGCTTCCTCCCTTGAGATATTATGTTGACGAGGTTTTCAGAGTTTGACCCAAGTGGTCATAGATGTCCTTTGACTTCCACCAAAGCAATAGGAATCTTTGACTTACCATAACTCATCTACATACATAGTATGAAATTCATCCAAGCTTCCTACATTTTAAAAATGGAACCTTCTGCCATTGTACTTGGTGCTCAGCATAAGCAATGGAGTAGGGAAATCAAGCCAGTGAGCCACAACTGGAAAAAAGGGCCGTGGCCGGCCCGACTTAAACCAATTGGTTACAGACTGAGCCGTAAAACCTCATCTAAGCAACCCTTATGTTATCAAGGTTTTCAGAGATTGACCCCGTTGACTACAAATGAAATTTGACCTCCACCAAAAACAAAAGGGTTCTCCTCTTACCATAACGCATCTACATACTAAGTATGAAATCATACTTTCAGTTATCTTGTTCATGAGGTTTTCTGAGTTTGACCCTCGGTGATCCTCGATGACCTTTAACCTCCAACAAAACAATAGGGTTCTTCCTCTCGCCATAACGTACCTACATACATAGTATGATATTCATCTAATCTTCTTACATCAACATCTTGTGTTAACAAGGTTTTCAGAGTTTGGCCCCCTATGACCCCAAATGACCTTTGACCTCCACCAAAAACAATACATTTTTCCCTCTCACCAAAAGGCATCTAGGCACTAAGTATGAAATTTATCCATGCGTCCTACCTTGAGTTATCATATCATGTTAATAAGGTTTTCAGAGTTTGACCCAGTGACCCCAGATGACCTTTCACCTCCAACAAAAACAATAGGGTCCTGGTCCTTCCTCTCACCTTAATGCATCTACAAACTACATATTAAATTCATTCAGACTTCATACCTTGAGATATCGTGTTAATGATGTTATCAGAGTTTGACCCCAGATGAGCTTTGAACTCCATCAAAAACAATAGGGTTCTTCCTCTTACCATAATGCATCACCATACTAATGTAAAATTCATCCAAACTTCCTATCTTGAGATATCGTGATAATAAGGTTTTCAGAGTTTGACCCTGGTGACCCCAGGTGACCTTTGGCCCCCACTAAAACAATAGGATTCTACCTCCGACTATGGGGCATCTATGTACCAAGTTTGAGAACTGTCAGAGTTTCCCTTCTTGAGATATCGTGTTACCGAGAAAAGTGTCACAAACACACACACACATACACGCACACCTACACACACGCCATCATGAATGCATAGGTTTCTCTTATCATCGAAACCCAAAATGATGTCAACATATTTGACCTTTCTACTGGATATTTCGAGGCACAATTTCCTATCTTGGAACATTACCTCTCCACAAACTTTTAAAAAAATTGGTCCAGTCCAATCGAAGTTTTTGTCACAAAAAGTACATTTAAAGCTCTATCCCGTGACCTTTGACCTCGGTTGCCATGACAGTCACATATTTTGGTAGGACGTATTACCCCTATTATATGTGCAAAGTTTCATGTCAGTGCAATACTTCTTCTTGGAGTTATATAGCCATGAAACACGATTTTAACACAATTTGATCTTTACCTCCGGAGGCCTGCTAGACGCAATTTTCCACCCTCGTGCACTCTCTCACCAAGTTTGAAAAAAAACCTCTCAAGTAGTCTAGTAGCAATTTTGAAACAAATAATGTACATTTGACATTTTATCACGTGACCTTTGACCTCGGTTGCCATGGTGGAGCGATAAAATAATAAGGAAAACATCGTGTCTGTTAATATGAACTAAAGTGCTTTCTCAGAGACTTAAAGGCTCTATCATCTCACCCCAGGCAGTTAAAATCCCTCTCTTCTAAGTTTACTTCTAGCCCCTACCTTAATTTAAGCAAAACACCTGTCTTGTATACCGAGCTCCAAGACAGAGCCACAGCAGCATGCACTGAGTTTCAACTGATTATGGCCATATTGACACACAACTGTGTGTGAGCTTTTTTAGGACATAACTGATTAGGTATAAGTCATCATTGACCAACCACAGTTATTGTTTGAATGAGTGCCAATCAAATGCAGTACCAATTTATTGGAACTATATGGCGATACCTAAATAAGTATGGGGATGCCATATCCCCTTTAAGGATATGGGAGGGGTTGGGTTTGGACTGGAGGTGGTAGTATAATGCATGAAAATACTCATACACGGACTGAAAAGGTTTTTTGCTGAAGTCATCTTGAGATAGGTCAACTACGTGAAATCACAGTTTTGTGCCCTCATCATAAAAAAGCTACGGTACTTGGTTTAAGGATATTTCTGCAGACAAAGAGAGTTTAACATTGAAGAGGAAAGAATCAGCAAATTTGAAATTTTCCCATTCTTGTCTCGGAGCAAGAAATACGGCTGGTAGCTCCCTTCTAGAAAGGTCTCGACTTCTGTCTTTGGTTGAAGACAAAGCTTTACTTACTTCGAGATCTGGTTCCTGCTGATATTCTGCTGAAGTCGAATGTGAAGCTGCCACTTCCGGTCAAACGATACTCGATAACGATGATGTTTCCTTTAAGATTAGCTCTGTTTGGGGCGTTACTGCTGCCTCCACATTGTAGGTATTTATCCTCCCCATCGATCATAGTGAACGATTCTGTAATCAACGATGTAAATGGTTAACGTTTTGTTTAAGATTTTTTTAAAGGTGGAGGACTAGGGATACGCCCCCACTTTGAAAGTGGAGTAGATTGTCCCCCACTTTTGTCCAGAAGCCTTACGAAAATAGTTGGCACAAGTTTGGTTCTGTAGTTTGCATTATAGCTGGGTCATAAAAAATCAAACTCAAAAATTACGGAAACAGCCATTTGAGACAATGCCTCAGATTACACAATATCATCAGACAGTACTGTTTCTATCTTGTTAGATTTCATCAGTGCAGCTCAGAGTAGGTTTCAAGACAGAATGGCAAGACTGACACAAGCATAACTTGCGACAGTCCAGCCTTTCACAGTACACTACCTGTGAATACCAAAGTGCACAAGCTCTGAAGAGCGTGCCTAATGAGAATAAGGAAATGGTGAAAGTCAACTACAAGCTAAAAAAGATGGAAGAACAGCACCAGGCTTGGAAGCTTTCGGTTTTTAATCAACCTTCGTCAGCCAAACTGATAAAAAGCAAGCATACAAACTAATATAAGAGGCGAATTACAACTTGAGCAAGTATAAAAGGTTCAAAATCCAAATCGTTAAGACTGCAAAAGATTTAAATCTAAAAGAGGATAGAGGCTGGCTTCTTCTCAAGGAGCTTAAAATAAATGAACACAATGGAAAACTTAAAAGTTTTAATCTGTATAAACACCCAATTTTATCAGTTCACGTTCATTTTATATAAAATCTCTGCACAAAAACTCAATTATATCGGTTTACGTTTAATTTATATAAATGTCTGTACAAATATTCGATTATATCTGATCACGTTCATTTAAGTGGAAGATATAGGCCTAGTTAATGATCTCAAAAAAAAATCAAAAACCACAATATCACCTCTTGTCCATATATCATAGATGAATAATTGTATAACTCATAGCGACTGCCGCATCTATGCAACAGAATGTCATACTATAGCACGTACATTGTGTATGAAGCCCTTGTTGAAGGGAGGCAACTCATCCTCAATCATCGGAGCTGCATTAACACTCCTTATCTATCTTCCGTATTTGCTATTTAACGCCCCCCTGTATGTGTTTTTTTCTAATTGTGGTGCAGGGCTAGAAAAACGATGCCTATTTTTGGCCCCTACCTTCATTTCCATATCAATAATCATTTTCTTTTTATTGTATTGCAAAACTCGTATGTATCAATGCATCAATATACCACAATGTGACGGAGCCTTTTCACTCAGTAGTGAGAACTTAGGGCTTAGAAAAATTTGCATATGTCAATGAATTTGTAAAGATTTGAAACTGAGTTACTAATATCATTTGCATATCTTAAGGGTACTATATGGATCGTCTTCAACGTATACCACGCAGGACGGGTTCTTTTTTACCTATAGCCCCTCCTCAAACCTTTAAAGATTCTAAGACCCCAAACCATTGAAATGACTGACTAGGTAATATGGTGTACAACCTGTTACCTAGGCAACTGAGGGTACCAAAGGAAGGTACTAACGAAGAAACCAAGTTACTTGCAATACTCTACACTGATAGTTTGGAGTAAGATTTGACCGATTTCAAACACCCTTTAGATCCTCCGGTTCTCACACCTTTTCTCTCGGGACCCGTTTCTGGCTATCCACTGTTACCCCGCGATCTACGATGCCGCTATCCAGTCACACATACATAAAAATCAAACTGGCGACAAGAGACATACATAGTACAAGCAGGTGCCATGGGGAGGTTCGACAGACTGACCTGTTGTGTTGTTGAAGAGGAACCGCCCTTCAGTTACGGCTCGCCATAGGGGCACGGGGGCACTTGGTCCCCCCCCCCTTAAAAAAGTTTGCAAAGCATGGTCTTAAAAATCTTCAAAACATAAAAAAACATGTAGATCGAGATGGTTTAAATAAAAAGTATTTCTAAATTTAGACGAAATCATCCCTCTCACACAAATATGACTTATTATGTATGAAGTTGTGTATATTACTATTGCAAAATTCTCCATAATTTTCAAGTACGTATTTCTTCATTATTTCAAGATTCGACCTAAGTTTACGTTGTTTAAATAAAACAATCCAGAAAACCAATATTTTTGGGCTTCTTGGCAAAGCTGAAACACATTGTGACACAATGATGAAAGAAACAACAAAATATTAAACTGGAGCTCTTTTATACTCTTTTTATTATAGATCAAGCCGCTTTGCCTGTTTCCCCTGCCTTTTGCTCCACCATTATGGAGTAGCGGTTGGGTGATGGCCAGATATGGTTGTATTTATTTTTAAAGATAGCTCATGACTGAGATGGCTTTTAAAGAGCTTTTGAAGACTATATGGGCATCTCTGTAATACGTACATATTAATAACCATACGCCTGTTGTACTATTCGGAGCGGCAGTGGCGGCGAAACCCGGGGGGCTGGGGAGCTCAGCCCCCTATGGAAAAAGTGAGGGGGCTAAAGGTTATTAAGCCCCCAATATTTGCCAAGTGCAGACATGAGATCCATATTTCAAGGCTGGGTACACTCGCTTAAAACACTCGGGAAGTGCCGTTTACGGCTACCTGGAGGGTTTGTAAAGCCAAAAATTTTCTTGTACGCTCCGCCCAACCTAGGGGCGCTCCGCTTAGATAGGCTTCCTGGCGGTCAGCCCCCAATATTTTTTTCCGTTCCACCACGCTTGCGGAGCAGATCCTTGATATTGTCGGGTGGGGAGGGAGTCGTCCAAACCTTCCTACATACGGACTTGATTTTTGCCCCCCAAACAAAATTTCTTACAGCCGCTCCTGCTCCATCATACATCAAAAAACACACACATTTAAACAATTCTCATCGCCCGTGAATTATTGATGAACATCGATCACTGATATTGTCTTAAAGTTGATGAAACTCTCCTGGATGATTTATTTGCTCTTAGCAAGCTTCTCATACCTCGGCTCGTAGGTTGTAGGACGCACCGTACATGCCAACAAGTTCTCGCTGCTCATACGACTGCGGTACTTGTTCTTTATGAAGGCCATAGCAGAAAAGGCACACACATATGTTGTGCCGACCCCCGACAAGACACGAGCAGTCATTTGCCCCAGCTTAGGGTACCGGGATCTTGTCATCCAGAATTCCGTTACCCCTCCGTTTGTCCATTCCAATTGGGCCTCGCGATCTGCTTGCAGTTCCGCGAGTTCGAGGGCCACGTTGCCACATTGGGTAGGCCCGATTTTGAATGGTGCGATTATCGCGTCCAAGTTTCAGTCTGAAAGACCTGGAAACCTCTCTTGGAAATTCGCTCATACAGACTGCAGATATTCGACCAGTGAACCCGTCACGGGGTGCAGTCGACCTCGCCAAAATCTAGGTCAGTCGTGGCTTGATTCTCTCGATAACACAGGAAACATTCAAACGGGTTGTCATGCCGGGGTAACACGGGAAGATGAGCGTCCACGCTGTTATATTTATCGCAACGCGATGCATAGGCGTTCGTAAAACAATTAATTGTTACATTGCATACAACTGCATATGCGCCTTTGAGCGTATGTGTGTCCAGTCGGTCGGAACTGACCAATGGTGTCACACAGCCTCGGGTAGGGGTGCAATCATTGCGAACGGGCGTGCTATATAAGTTTTGACACTACAAAGTGTACATAATGACCATGACGAGAATACGCGACCACGGCGCTTCTTCTAGTCTAGAAATCGTCGCGACCCACACAGCTGCTCGCAACCAATCAGAAAACATCTGGCGACCCACAGCGACCCATTACTTGAGAACCGCTGCTTTAGATAAGCAGTAATGTACTTAATTACGTATTAAAACATTATTCACAAACACCAATGTTTTTGAGAGAATACCATTTACCTGACTGGCCACAAAAAATATCAATGTCTACGTTATCTAACTCAAATGTTCTTCCAATAGCTGCTATGAGAGTTATGATACAGTTACGTCCCTGAGTATCTGCCGTCCTTTGGACGGTTCCGCTTGAGGACCTGATATACTCAGAACATAGCTCATCTGCAACAAAAAATAAAAATGTCTTTATAGTTATACAGCGTTAAGGTATATAGCTATATAGTACATACAGCTACATAGCGTTACAATATTTCTATCACACAAATAAAATGAGGCTACATTCTCATTAAATCTTCTATGTTTTATTTTTAAAAATGTTAACGCAGCTAGAACTCGCAACATATTTCCATGATTCCCATTTCGCATCTCTGTTCTTAAAGGGAATAAGCAGTCGCCCCAAACTTACTTTGACGGATGAACTGAATGATAAAAATCTCCTCTTGTCCCTATTGCAAGTATTTTTCACTGTTTCAGAACACAAAATGGCAGTCTCGAGATAATCAATGGAGTTGGTTTGCATAAATTTAAAAATTCAGCTACAAAATTGTCGTGACATTATCTGAAAGAGCCATTCATGGATTAGGATACCCAGTTTTATTAAATCAATTTTGGGTGACTGCATTTTCCTTTTAAGTTGTGAGATGTATTCAGACATGTTTTTATCGTTTTTTTCAAGAAGGTATATTAAAGAGTGATATACCTTGCTTATGGAAGAACGCTCTTACATCACCTGTTTCTAAAGTAAAAATTCCTTCATGTGTAAATGATTTCAGGCCAATTGATCTTGCCAGTATTGCTTTTAATAGTTTGCAAAAAATTATGCTCCCTAAATTAATGGATTATGTAGAAAAAGTTGGGGACAAAATGCAATTTGCTTATAGGAAAGGAGTATCCTGTATCGATGCCATTCTTGTACTAGTTCACACTATTGTTTCAAATCTGAATAATAAGGAAATAGCTATATCAAAAGTGCTATTCCTTGACTTCTCTAGTGCCTTCAACACAGTATTACCAAATCAATTGCTGAGAGATCTATCAACATTTATTGATGAACCATGGCTACT